>JAJPUD010005803.1:0-147990 GCA_023553655.1 Myrmecobius fasciatus
ATTTTCAAAATATACAAGGAATCATTTCAAATTTATATTAATAAGATCAATTTTCTAATGGATAAATGGCTTAAAGATATGATTATAAAATGTTAAGAGAGGATATCCATAGTTGTGAAAAAAAAATGTTCCAAAACACTAAAATTAAAGAAATGCAAACTAAAACAACTCCACATACCTCATCAAACCCATTAACCATATGACACCATTGACCAAAAAAAAAAAAAAAAAAAAAAAAAAAGATAAAAGTTGGAGGGCCTATGTGAAACCAAGAACATTAATGTGGGTCTGTAAATGAATACACCTATTCTATGAATACACTCATTCTGGAAAGCAATTTGCTATTTTATTATTTTTTTAATTAAAGCTTTTTATTTTCAAAACATAGACAAGGATAATTTTTCAACCCTTACAAAATCTTGTGTTCCAAATTTTCCCCTCCTTCCTCCCACCTCCTCCCTTAGATGACAAATAATCCAATATATGTTAAACATGTTTAAATATAAGTTAAATCCAATATATGAATACATATTTATACAATAATTTTGCTGCACAAGAAAAATCAGGTAAAAAAGGGGAAAAATGAAAAAGAAAACAAAATGAAAGCAAACAACAACAAAAAGAGTGAAAATGCTATGATGTGAACCGCATTCAGTTCTCACTTTCCTATCTGGGTGTAAATGGCTCTCTTCATCACAAGATCATTGGAACTAGCTTCAATCATCTCATTGTTGTAAAGAGTCAGGTTCATCAGAAATGATCATAGTATAATCCTGTTGTTGCCATGTATAATGATCTGGTTCTGCTCATTTCACTTATTAGTTCATATAGGTGTCTCCAGGCCTCTCTAAAATCATCCTGCTGATAATTTCTTATAGAACAATAATGTTCTGTAACATTCATATACCATAACTTTTTCAGCTATTCCCCAACTGATGGGCATTCACTCAATTTCCAGTTTTTTGCCACTTCAAAAAGAGCTTACACAACATTTTTGCAAATATGGGTCCCTTTCCCTCCTTTATGATGTCTTTTGGGATAGAAGTCCAGTAGAAACACTGTTGGATCAAAGGGTATGGACAGTTTGAAATTTTTTGAGCATAGTTCTAATCAATTTACTATTTTATACACAACAGTGTATCATTGTATGCCTTTGGTCTACCTATACCACTGATAAGACTGTACTCGAGTGATCAAAGAAATATGAAAAGATTCTGTATGTATAAATGAATTAATAAAACCTAAAAAAATAAAGCAAAAAGTAAGTAGTATAACAGACATCTGTGTCAGATTTTTGGCTTTTCAAGTATGACATTTCTTCCACTAACTTAGGTTTCCTTATATTTTTATGTGTCTGTGCATATTCCTTATGTCTTGATTATCTCACATCTCCCCCTCTTCAGCTGTTAAGTGCCTACAAACAGAAAGAAGTATTGAACTTGTGGTGTAGGCCACTACTCAAAAAAAATTCTCAATTGAAGCCCAAACCTTATTAAAATATAGTTGGGAAATGTTTAATAAGAATATAATACAATATAAATAATATGAATGTCATTCTTGAATATTTGAACTATTAATAGTTCAATTATCAATATTAAATAAATAAAATAAATCAATATGAGCCCCATGGACCTGTTTCTATGTTTGATGTCATTGTTTTAAAGAACAATCAAACAATACTTTCTTCATGAAGTTTTCTCTGATTCTTCCAATCAGTAACTACCTTCTCTCTTGGACTTCACATAGCACTTCATTTTTCATTCTCCAATATAATAAACTTGGATATTATAATTTGCCTGAATTTGTGTTTTATTCATTTTCTTTAGTAACATTAAGATCTAGGCGAATAGGAATGTATACAAACTTTTTCTTCCTCTACAGCCCTGTGCTCTATGTACAGCAGGTGTTTAATGAATGTCTATTGAAAGGAATTAGCTGGGATTCAGAAACAGGCCTTCCAAATCCCAAATAAGTGTATTTTCATTACAAGATGCTGCTTTAACAGTAGGAAATGTATTAGAAGTATTTCCTCATTACTCATTTGCTCTTTTAACCCTTTCTTAACCTGACATCTTTTCATCCTACAATATTTCATCTCTATGTCTAGAAGCTTTCTCCCAACAATGAAGACTTTTCCTGGATACCTATTTTTGATATGTTCAGTCATACTTCATTCCTCCTTGCTCTCCAGGCCTTCCCCTATTTTCTCAATCCAATGCTTTTACCATCATGACTCAGCAGCCTTTTTATACTATAACTTCCTTCAATATCTGAGGCCTTTTCACCCTGCAATAATCCATCACTCATGCCACTCCCTCTACCAATATATTTCAGCTTCCTTTTTATATATTTCCTTCCCCTATTAGAATGTAAGTTCCTTGAAAGTAGGAAATATTTTTTGCATATATTTTTATGTCCAGTGCTTAACACAGTAGTTGGCATACAATAAACTTTTTTAAAATAATATTTTATTTCCCCCCATTACATATAAAATAACATTGTTTTAAATTTTTTGTTAGTTTTGAGTTACAAATTCTACCTCTCCCTACCTCTTATTCTCTAAGATGGCAAATAATTTGGTAAATGGTTATACACATGCAATCATATAAAACTTTTCTATGTTAGTCATTTTTGTGGTAGAAAAACAGGAAGGAAGGAAGGAAGGAAGGAAGGAAGGAAGGAAGGAAGGAAGGAAGGAAGGAAGGAAGGAAGGAAGGAAGGAAGGAGGGAGGGAGGGAGAGAAAAAAGGAAGGAATAAATAAATATCCAGACACCATTAGTTCTTTCTTTGGAGGAAGATAACATTTTTCATCATGAGTCCATTGAGATTGTCTTGGATTATGTATACTATTGCTAAGAATAGCTAAATTATTCACAGTTGTTCATTGTACAATATTGTTATGGCGTACAATGTTCTCTTGATTCTGTTCACTTCACTCGGCTAGTTTGTGTCTTTTCTGGCTTTTTCTGAAATCATCCTGCTACTCATTTCTCATAATACTATAATGTTGGATATCAGGTTCATGATAATGCAATTGCCACTTGCAGGAAAATGCCAAGCCAACATTATCAGTGCCTATGTTCCCACCATGACAAACCCTGATGCAATCAAAGAAAATCCCATTACAATCATTTACCACACACCCACATGTGCAAAAATGTTTGTGGCAGCCCTTTTTGCAGTGGCAAAAAATTGGAAACTGAATGGATGCCATCAATTGGAGAATGGTTGAATAAATTTTGGTGTATGAATGTTATGGGATATTATTGTTCTGTAAGAAATGACCAGCAGGATGATTCAGAGAGATCTGGAGAGATCTACATGAACTGATGCTAAGTGCAAAGAGCAGAACCAGGAGATTATTGTACAGAGCAACAACAAGATTTTACGATGATCAATTCTGATGGATGTTCCAATGATCTTGTGATGAAGAGAGCCATCTACACTCAGAGAGAGGACTGTGAGAACTGAGTGTAGACCATAACATAGCATTTTCATTCTTTCTGTTATTGTTTGCTTGCATTTTGTTTTCTTTGTTTTTTTTCCTTCTTGATTCATTTTTTCTTGTGCAGCAAGATAACTGTATAAATATGTATACATATATTGGATTTAACATATATTTTTACATATTTAAACATGTATTGAACTACTTACCACCTAGGGGAAGGGAGAAGGGGAAGGGGGAGAAAATTTGGAACAGAAGGTTTTGCAAGGGTCAATATTGAAAAATTACCCATATATATGTTTTGTTAATAAAAAGCTTTAAGAAATTTTTTTTAAAATCATACACTACAACTTCTTTTTATTCAGTCATCCTTTAACTAATGGACAATACCTTCAATTTTAAATTCTTAGTCACCACAAATAAAGAGATGCTATAAATATTTTTCTACACATAATTTCTCATAATAAACTTTTAGCAAATGCTAGCTAACTGCTTGTCCTCTAAAACAATCTTGTTCATTTCACTATAATATCTAAAGAACTCAACACAGTTCCAAAGTGATATTAACAAGGATTCCTAAACCATCCATCAAAAATGTTAATAAATGGGGCAACTAGGTGGTGCAGTGGATAGAGCACCAGCCCTGAAGTCAGAAGGACCTGGGTTCAAATCTGACCTCAGACACTTAACACTTCCTGGCTGTGTGATCCTGGGCAAGTCACTTAATCCCAATTGCCTCAGCAAAAAATAAATGTTAACAGATTGTTCATATATAGATACATGTTGTATTTATTTCATGGATCTTATAAACTCAGAGTCTTTTCACTTTGATAGTAGAATAATTTAGAAAGCTGTTTCTAATACTTGCAAAATATTTGCAGATTTTTCCTTGAATACCAGGATATACATTCACTAAGCACCAAGGATTAAAACATCTGAATTCTTAGAACCAAATAGCTTAAAGATAAATACATGAATAATAAGAAAGCAAAATAAGATTTTTTAGCTTTGATAATCTAGGATTTTATGCACTGTTGTGCAAGAGAAAGTTAGTTCAAATAAATCCAAACTACACTTAGTAAAAGTATATAAACTGAAAGTAGTCAATTGTATAATATCAAGAAACTAACTTAATTTCTCTGGGCCTCAGTCTCCTTATCTATAAACTGAGGGATTGTATTAGGTAACTACTAAATTTACTTCAAGGTCAAAATTGTGAATCTTTCTTATTATATTTATGTATTGAAATATGTTTCATTCTTTGAAAGGTGTAGATGAATGAGGAAAAGAGGTTCAGGAAAAGAAGAAAATCATTCTCTCTTTCCTTAAATCATGTTCCTAGTTGGTTAGAATATATTTGAAGGTATGTGACCTTGATATTGGCACTCACCCATTCTCCAATTCAATTTTTGCTGCCTTTTCTTAACCTGAATTGGATTTTAAAAAGCTCTGGATCAGTCACAAATCAAAAAAGTTAGTATACGCTTAGAAAACTTCCACAAATTTTATGAGTTTACTCAGTCAACTGCCATTTATAATACATCTACTCTGTGTGAGACATCGTGCTAAGCACTAGGGATAGAAAAAAGGCAAAATACAGAACCTTCTCATAGTTTAATAAAAGAAACAACATTCAAACACAGCATACAAACAAGGTATACACATACAAGATAAATTAGAGATAAACACAGAAATAAATTAGAGATAGAACTAAAGGGGATTTGGAAAGGTTTCCTATAGAAGGTGGCATTTTGAGCCAGACAGGATGAAAGCCAAAGAAGTCAGGTAGCAGAAATGATGAAAAGAATTCCAGATATGCAATGAAAAATCATGGAGTGGATATGTGAAGTATCTTGTCCAAGAACAGCACAAAGACCAGTTATAGGGAGAAAAGTAGAAGAGATGAATTGTAAGAAAACTGAAAAAAATTGGCAAGGGGAGAGAGCAAATTATGAGGGGTTTTCAATAACAAAAGATCTTATATTTGAAGCCAGAAATGATAGGGAATCAATTTTGCTGAGTGGGAGGGTGAGGTGAGGTGACATGGTCATATCTGTGTTTTATGAAAAGCAGTCTGACCTATGAGTGAAGAATGGTCTAGAGTGAGGAGAGATTTGAGAACTTGAGACAGGAAGACTCACAAACAGGCTATTGCAATAATCCTGATATGAGGTGATGAGGGCTTATGACAGATAGTGGCAATGTCAAGAGAGAAGGGGGCATATATGAAAGATGTTACTAAGATGAAATTCATAAGATCTGGCTACAGATTGAATATGTGGTGAGAAAGACAGAATGAAGCTTTAAGAATGGCATCTAGGTTGCCAGTAAAGATTTAGAAGGATATGGGTAGTCTTGACAGTAATAGGAAAGTTTAAAAGGGAGTAAGATTTGTGGGGCCAAATAATAAGTTCAATTTTGGACATAGTGAATTTAAGAATTTTGCTGGATATGTAGTTTGAAATGTTCAATAAAGATTTGAAGTTGTGAGACTGGAAATCAGCAAAGTGATTAGGGATGACTAAGCAGATCTGATAATCATCAATGATAATTGAATCTATGAAAGCAGATAAGATTACCAAGAGAATTAAAAGAGAGGAAGAAGAGAAGATAGCTCTGGAGAGATTCTTGTGGTATACTCTAGTGTTAGCAGATATGACTTTGATGAAGTGGTAAAGGAGACTGAGAAGAAGTGGTTAGTTAGGTAAGGCAATACTTCTGATTATTTCTCTGAGACATTATTCTGACTCCTGATTGCTTCCCTCTGGACACCTTATAAGGAGCTGAAATGCATCTGGATAGCAACCAGTTAATCTTATGCTATCAAGTGTTATGACACCAAAGAAACAGGATCACAAACACTCACATTTCTAGTTAAATCCCTCACATAAAATCAAATTGGCAGGGGGTTGGGCGGGAAGATTGTATAAATGAATTCCTGCAGATGCTGAAACAAAATGTAATTATTTTATTCTATGTATTTTGAGGGCATTGTAAGAAAAATTAAAGGGAGTGGTTTTCACTAGTTTTTGAAGCAAAAAGATATAGTAATGTTGAAGGCCTGTGTGTGTGTGTGTGTGTGTGTGTGTGTGTGTATACAACATGGTCAGTAATAAGTAATATGAAAAGGTTTGACATTCTCAAAACTTGGGGGGGAAATGATATGAAAAGACAGAAATATCTTTCAAGATACTTTTAAACTTTTAAGACATTCACACAAAATGTATGAACTTTGTCTATGTATGTACTTCGCCTGAAATGCAGTTTCCCATCCTCTCATCTCCATCTCTTAGCTTCCTTCAACCTCCTGCACAAGGCACTCTCAATTCCCTTCCCCTATTTTTTAGGATCCTTATTTCTCCCAATCCCACTTGGAATTGAATTTGGAATTCCAAAATTCTCAGTGCAGTTTTAAACTTTAATAGCTTCAACTTTAATGATATAAAACTGTGCTGAGACTTTGGGGATACCTCTAATTTTTCATTGACTTATTGATGTGTATCTAAGCTTCCACTGAACGCAGTGTGATTTAAGTAATACTACATAAGTGAAGGGAGTCATGGCTTTCACTTGGCATAGGCAATAGTGGGTGAATTCCACAATATAATTTTGCTTCCCAGTAGAATGTGAACCCTTTGAGGACAAGTTCTGGTTTTTGTGTTGTTTTTCTTTTGATCTCCAAGGTCTACCAGAGTGTGTGACAGAGAACAAGTGCTTATTGAAAGGATGGATGGATGGATGGATGAAGAAAAGAAAATGTGTTTAAATTGTGTTTTTCATTAATTAAAGTTACTGACATCTTTATTTAGTCTACTTTTGTTTGGAATTTAGGTACATAGATCATTCATTACAAATTCCCTTGAGCAAATAATTTGTCTTAATTCATCCTCTTCTCACCCATTTCATTCTAGACTACTGTTTAGAAACTTAGACTGAAATCTAAATAACATAGTATTGATACTTTTAGTCTCTTTCCTAATAAAGCTTCATTTAACATATTATGTTTCATTTACAGCATTTTAAATACATCTTTTTCAATTGCTTCATTTGATCCTTTGTTTTCTGAAATCTTACTTGAGTGTCCGAACTTGTAGCCAAATTCATCTTTGAAAGACAAAACAAGATTTTAAGGTCTTAAAAATATTATTAAATGGAGCAATACTTAAGTCTGCATGTCTCAGAAAATGTACCTTTAAGTTTGCTTTACTTTTTAATTGCTCTTGCTCTATAGTTGAGTGTTCTTAAGTATTGTGCTGTTTGCCAAGAACTGAAGATAAACAGGAAAAATAGCAAGAAGCCACTTGAGAAAAAAAAAAGAGGAAGAAACTAACTTAAAAAGAAATAAGAAACCCAGAAAAGCCCAGAAAATAGCAATAACAAAAATCTCACAATCATGGAGTCATTAGAATTGTGATTGTATGAGTCAATGCTAAACCCCAGCAACTGCTTTTGACTTTTGTAAATAAATTCATGGCAGTATCCGACTCTGGCAGACCTGAAATGTGGGCTAAGTAATTAACCTTCAGGTTGTCAGAACTGATACTCTGTCATCATCACAATGTCACCACTGGTGTAAACCCCAAAGGAAAACATAATTCTTGTTGCTGTCACTCTCATTTGTGGACCCAAATCTCACAAAGTTTTTTAAGCTTCATTTTAAATGCAGAATCCTGTCTAGAATATATATATATATATATATATATATATATACACATATATATATTTTATTTTTTTAAATAGAATAAGTGAGCTGAAGTGTCTTCTGCATAATAATGTTTTGGGATGGGGGTAGTCCAGATTTAGGTATCATATGATTACATGTGGTATCTAATCCAAACTATTTACTGATTAGTTGAGACATTTCCCACATTCTCTTGGCACATTGACATCTATTTGAAATTTTTTATTTAATGCACTATAGAATTCTAATGAATCCCCAAACAGATGGGAAAGCTCCAGAACATTTTAACTAAATTCTTTTGGGCAGTTTTTCCACAAAATGCACTTCTCAACCAATACATGGGGAAAATGAGAAGTTTCCAAAATCTGATTCCCACCCTAGCTATATGGTAGTCAAATAAATGAAATCATTTTTATAACAACTTGCAAGGCATAACTCATGACTTCGAAGATGATTGGCAAGGCTGCAAGAGAAATAAAATGTTTATTCAACTGATGAACAAAATCCATTTGTACCCCGGCTATATTCTTCTATAGGTTCTATTCATTCTCTCTGAGGGCTAATTTTCTCTGTTGTCCTTATTCCCTGCCTTGGGTGGGATGTAGCTAGCCTGATGTAGGCATAAACATAGCTCCTGTGGGCTATATGAAGTGTTGTTAGGCAAAGCAGTGTCATGACTTTGCCTTACACTATTAATTTATTCCTAATGATAGGGGTTGAGTAAACAAGTGCTGGAAAAGCCTACCTTTTAAGGTAGATACAGCTAACCTTCTGAATCATTGATACATTACTAGACCACTTATTGGGCTTTCTGACTAAATACTAGTGTTCCTATAGCTTGTCAGAAAGAGTATATGAAAGCATGGCTTATTCAGTTTTCATTAAAACATTTTAAATCCAGCATTAGCTCTTATTTTAGGGTTACATTCACACTTCAAGGCTCTTTAGACAGGATGACCCTGCAGAATGTATGCAGACCAAATAGAAAGTGAAGGCTTAGTAATGAATGCAATATAGAATTTTTTTTAAAGATTTGAGATAACGGGTAACATTTTTTTTTATTATTTCTTCTCGGGAAGATAACAAGAGCCATATATTCTGATTCTAAAAATGATTTGCAGAGAAGAAAAGACTTGTTTTATCTTGCCCCCGTAATAGATTTTTTTTTCTTTTGCTGAATTCTCTGCGTGAATAACGAGAGTGGCAGCCATTTTCTCCCAGCTCAACATCAAAACCCCTTTCATCTGCTGTCTAAATGCAAACAAAGCAAACCTTCCACCAGGCCTTTCTTTCCAGATAAATTAAAACTCTCATGTCCTAGGGCCTAAATCAAGCCTACAGGCCTTCCCTAGATAAATCCTCTCTCAACCTGAAATCTTCTTGCCACACGTGCTCCTTGTAAGATAATTTTGCAGTAGCTAATCAATAATGCAACAGTAAATTGCATTTAAATAAACATTAGCGGCCCCCCTTAATGAATAAAACCTCATCTGCAATTTGTCAAAGTCAGAAGTACTGGACTCTTTTGATATTCATTAGAATATTGGAAATTGGAGCTTTGACAGGCTTTATGTACATTGCAATTACAATTTTATGTCTGTGCATGTGCCTGCACATATGCGTATATGTCTCTGTCCACCACTGAAAGTCTTTTTTTTACATTCCTGAATGAATCTAGTGGCACAAGCAGAAGGGTTCTGAATTTGAAGTCATGTTCCAACTACCACTATGGTTAAAAATACATAGGCAGATAATCTTGCTTTCCATTGCAAATTAAGAGGCAGTGTAGTTGTACTATACATTATAAATTTTCCCCCATGTATCTAATTTAAATTCCCTAGCTAGATGGGGGGGAAATGGTAGCTATTTTATGCAATTTATGTTGATGAAGGAATGGGTTTTATTTTGTATTTTATAGGACATCATTTCTGTATTGAGGTTTAATAGAACAAACATTCCTCTTATTTAGAAATTCTGAAGTAATTGTAATAGTTTATGAAAAGAATCTTGTCTTTAATGAAAAAATACTACAAATTATGAAACCATCAGTCTAAAAATTTATATCATAATATAGATTGCAATTGTTATAGGAAGTCTAGTGGCATTTCATAAGATCCAGATCAATGGCTTTAAATAAATATTCTATTTAGGGAGGCTGAAGATCCTTATTGCTTATTGTGATTTAAATCTGATTAAGCACCAAGCTAAATAATGTGTCACAGGTAACTCTGCAAAGGACAAAATTCTGTAACACTGTGTTGACAAAGGAAGCTAGAAGCCTTTTCCTATTTTTCTAGACTTTTATAGTAATAATTTTAAAATTCTAAGTATAATTGCTTTCCACTGAGCTATGAAGTTATTACGCTAAGTCGAAAGATGTCTAAAAGTGGGATGCAAAACAAAAGAACAAGAGTTTGAAATCATGCAAAGAAATGGCAAGTCCTTCATGTTTCAGCCCATAGGAGAATTTGTTTACTGCTTTTAGTGTGACAGAATTTTAAAGTATATGAATATGGGGGCAAATGGAATAGTGATACTGTGTTTATTGTCTTAGAAATATTCTGAGGTGAAAGGTGCTTGTTACAAATAATGAGATATTGCAATTCTATGGAAAAGGTAGTGGGAACTACACTAGACCATAAGTCAGAATTTCTGGGTACTAATCTATGCTTTGATGTTGGTCAAGACAAAATGGTAGCTTCAGTCCTACTGACTACCTCACAGGCTTACTCTGAGATTCAAATGAGATTACAGAATCTCAGAAATAGAAGGGACCATCTTGAAGCCATCTTACTTTCTATGGCCAAATATGAGTCAATCAATATTCAAAAAGCATTTATTAAGCCTCTATTTTGTGTCAGGCATGATGATAGGTGCTAAAGATATAGTGGGGAAAAAAGCAAAATGAAAATAACAAAAAAAAAAAAAAAAACAAAAAAGTGCCTTTAAGGAGTTTATGTTCTGAAGGAAGAGAAAATTTGTACATAAATAGGTAAAAATCAAATGCATTTAGAATGAAAGGTAATCTTATACTGAAAAATCACCTAGTCCTTGCTTGAAGATCTCTTTTAAGAGGGAACATATATCCTAAGAAAAAAATTGTTTACCTTCCAAAAGGAAAATTTTGTGTTATTGTTAATTAATGTAATGTTACCCTTTTGTAATTTCCATCCTTGTTCCTTGTTCTACTGTCTGGGACCAAGTAGAATATATCTCTCTTCCATATAACAGCTTTTTAAGTTTGCTAAGACATTATGATGTCCCACAATATCTTCTCATCCCCCAACCTATGATGTCCCCATTTCCTTCAAACAGCACAATCTTGAGGCTCTCCATTATCAATCTGGCTGGACATGCTCTAGCTTATTGAGCCATTATTAAAAATGGTTCCTGCAATGAACATGATCCTACAGATATGATCTGCTCAATGTAGAAGACAACAAGGCTATCCTCTATTCCTAAATACTACACTCGTCAGCATGTGGCCTGAAATTGTTTAAATTTTTTTGTTGTTCTCTCCTATTTTTTTCTTGTATAGAATTTGTGGTCTACTAAAATCCTAAGATAGTTTTGGCAGAATTATTGTCTAGGCAAAGCTCCCTCATCTGAAACTAATGTTTTAAAAGACATTTTTCATATATTTACAAATATTTTTACAGAATTTCAAAGGTATTATCTTTTGCCCTCTATTTCCCAGCTCTTTTGTCTCATTTTCCCTTACTAGAAAGTAGAATCAATTTTTTAAAAAATTATTGATTATGTTATAGTTAGTTCTATAGTATAATTAGAATAGCAACCATAAAGAATTTAGTGCTAACTTTAAATATATTTTCTTGGTTTTTCCAATTTAACATTTTTGTCATTGTCTTTAAAAAGGTGTAGATGACATGATTATCCTTTTTGTAAATGACAGAGGTGGGAGGGATAGCTTACATATAGAATAAGATTCAACAAATATTAATATTTTAGATTAGAAGTTGACAAACTATGACTCCTTGCCAAATCTGGCCTTTCATATTTTTTTGAGTGGCCCTCTTTACCATTTTTGTCTTTCTTAGTACAAAGATCATTCATCTTGACAAAAAAAAAATGGAAGATCATGAGGACTGAGCAGTCTTGGCTTCTTTATGTCATAGGTCTCTCATCTCACCAAGTTCAAATAGAAGTCCTTAATCTTCATTCATATTCTCCACTCTCCTAATGTAGCTTTTAAAAATCCAAATCTTTCCCATCTTTTGCTTATCTTTCTTGGGCAGCTGTAGTTTATTCTGAGCATCATTTCTCTTCATACTCTTCTTATAGGATGAAGTTATCCTTTTGTAGTCAGCTTCTATCATGTGCCTTTGCTTTCATTTTGTTCTGTAGATCTCTACCTATTTAACTCTGTCTATACACATATATATATGTATATATATATATATGAAAAATTTATATTGATTGGTGACTTCCTAGTGAATTTGCATCAATATATTTAGAGAAATATACTTTCTTCTTCACCAGAATTCTCTCTTTCTCTCTTTTTCATAAATTCATCTTTAGGAGCTTTTCTTTCCTAGGCTACTTTCTCCTATAGAATATTAGCTTATGAGATCCTAGCCACAATTTCAATGAATGCTTTGAAATCTTCTCTCCTCAAATCTAAAGAATATACTAAATTATTTCTGGCTTTCCTCTCCTTCCCTACCACAAATTCCAAGATAAAATGGTCCCTTCTCTCTAGGATTTCTATCATTTGTATTCTAGCAACCATTTTTTTCCTTCTTGATATGAATCAAATAATGTATGTGAAAATACTTGGAAAACTCATAAATTAAAAGATATTATTACTTTTTCCAAGCAATAGTCCCTATATAGGAATTAATTACTTTTTTCACAAGGAAAACTATATACAAAGAATATCAAGTGAATTAACAAAAATGTCAAAAAGTAAAGGTCTTATTCCAATAAACTTGCTATGGAAAATGTCATCCTCATGAAGAGAAAGAATTATGGGGATTGAATGTATATGAAAGCACCATATTTTAATGTTTTTTATTATTTGTTTGCTTGTGTTTTTTTCTTGTTCATAATGTTTTCCCCTTTTGATCTGATTTTTCTTGCACAACATGATAAATATGGAAATAAATTTAAAAGAAGAGCACATATTTAACAGATATCAGATTGCTTGCTGTTCTGGGGAGAGGTAAGGGAGGGAGAAAGAAAAAATTGAAACACAGTTTTACAAAAATGAATGTTGAAAACTCTCTTTACATGCATTTAGAAAAATAAAAATACTATTGGTTAAAAAAAGAAAAAAAGTACAGGCCTTTTTAACTATCAGACTATTAGTGAGTGCCTCTTCCTTGGTAGTATGCTACTGCCTTAATTCATAATTCTAAATATTTCAAAGCATCCTATTATTTAATATATACAAGATGCATTCAAAGGGTTACATGTAAGAAGTTTTGGAAAAGAGGCTTGTTTCATTTTCCTAACTAGTTAACACAGTGCCCTGAAAGAAATAAATGCCTAATCACTGTTTATTGTTAAAATACATTTACATTTATCAATGGAAAAACCAAGCAGATTAATAAAGACACAAAGAAGCAATCTACTTTAAAAAATCTATTTTAAGTGTTCACACGTCTAATGAAACCTGTGCAGTGGAAAAATGATCTATGCCAAGGACAAATTTACAGCCTTAACTATTAAGATCTCCAGAAGTAAAATGGGTGGACTTCAAATAATGGGTTTCTCTTCAGTGCCTATAAGCAATGGTTGAATGATTATTTCATAAATATTCTCTCAGGATGATTCTTGCTAAAGTACAGTTGGACTTGGAGTCCTCTGAGGTCTCTTTTAGTTCTGAGACTTTGTCTTTCTCTAACAATTCAAAATTATTTTCTTTGAAAGATAAAAAGCATTTACTAAGACCTTACTATGTGCCAAGCACAATAATAAGCAGTTTACAAACATCTCATTTGAGTGACACAAAAACTCTAGGATATAAGTACAATTATCATCCCCATTCTACTATGACTGAGGAAGAATAAATAATATGCTCAGGGTCACACAGCTAATAAGTTATTGAGATCATATTTGAACTCATATCTTCTTGACTCCAAGTTAAGTATTCAATCCACTATGCCACCTAGCTTGCCTTGAAAATTAGATGGTTAGTATTCTATTTTTTACTCTTTTTAGTAATTTCAAATCACTCTTCCTGTTTGGAGAACTAAACATGATAGCAAATACAAAGTGATTTGTAAATCTTAAACTCTTATATAAGTACTAGTTTCTATATTATTATTTTTCTGCTATTGTGTAATTAGTAGAGAAAAGATAGCAAGGCATAGTGAATAATGTCAAAATTTCAGACAAAGAGATCTTTCAAATCCCACTTCTTACCTTTATTAGCTATGTGACCTTGGGCAAATCAGGTGTGACATAGATTGTAAGAAGTATTAGTCAGGGGGATTACCTACTCTGAGAGTTACCTATGCTGGCAAAAGTACAAATTCTACAAAATTCATACTGAAAAGAATAATAATTTATAAAAAGTGTGCCTCCATCTAAAACTTTAAAAGTTTTAAACTAGGTCACAGTAATTAAAGTTCAGAATCTATAAACCCCTTTCCAGATTAGTCTGGAGGCATTTTAGGACAATTTTGTTATAGTGTTATTATTTGAACTTTGGCAATGTTTAAGAAAACACGTCAGTGCTTTCTCAGGCTTGTGAAATTACTTGGGAAGAAATTAAACTGGACCAAATAATTTCTGTGGCTAACATCTTTTTATCAATCTGACTCACATAATAAAACAGGATCTAAATGAATTTGCAGCATTTGTACTCAATTCTGATCTCTGGAGCTACACATGAAACTTTGGGTCATGCAACAGCCATGCTTATGTACACAAATCAGGGAGTTAACCTTTCACTTCCCAATTTGTTCATGAAAATATATAATCATTATTTGCACAACCTCCAGCAGGTGTGATTTTGTTGGCAAGGTTAAGGTCCTTTCTAAAATTTGTCTTGGTGTATCAATACTCTTTTTTGGAAATATGATTCCTTTTGGGAAGGGATGTATAAATTAAGAGGGCAGTGATTTAATGTTTCATGATCTTTCTATTTAGAACAGGCTGAATCATCTCTGATTTTTAAAAACTAAGCAAGTTTCAGATTAACCCACACAGTTCTTGGATGTATGGCATTAGGAATACCTGATGTGCTTATTTTCTGTGACAGCAATAGTTGGATGCCAAATGGGCAATAGTTTCCCAGATCATTTAACTAGAACACAATTCAGCACCTACTGCAAGGCACACTGCAGATTCTGAAGAAGTATTAATTGATAATGATGATGTGGGTGTTTGGAATTGGAAATCCATACACTAAGAAGCATTAGAAATGCACATATACTGCACAAATGAATGTGGGATATATAGTGAAAGGAGCAGGACAATGATATTTTTGTTAGTATAGGTGATAGCCCACAGACATGCACTATTTCATTTACAGACTTGTCATGAAAATTTTCATTTCCAGATCTTAAAAAAGCAATGATATTAATTTTTAAATTATCTTTACAATTTTTTGTTATTGTTTTTTTGAATCATTTTTCAGTTGTATCTCATTTGGGGTTTTCTTAGCCACTGCAATGGTTTGCCATTTCCTTCTCCAACTTATATTATAGATGAGGAATTAAAGCAAACAGAGTTAAGTGACTTGCCCAGGGTCATATATCTACTCTCTGAGGCCAGATATGAACTCAAGAAGATAACTCTTGCTGATTCCAAGCTAGCACTCTAACCATTATGTCACCTAGCTACCTATGTTCATAATTAGTGGATTTTTAACTATCTTAAAACTTTGACTTAAATAAGATTATTAAAAAGTGGTGGGCTTAATAACAAAAGTAACTTTCATTGGTTTCATGAGATCATTATTAAGTTCACCCTACAGAAGCTAAGAGCCAACTAACCAATTATATGACAGTTAGATAGCTCAGGACATTGAGCTCTGGACCTGGAAGCAAGAAGACCTGTGTTCAAATCTGATCTCGGACACTTACTAGCTGAGTGAATTTGGGTAAATCATTAACTTCTTTCTGCCTCAGTTTATTCAACTGTAAAGTGGGAATAATCATAATAACTGCCTTCTAAGGTAGTTATACCATAAGAGAACATATATGTAAAGCATTCACTATAGTCACCAGGGCATAGGAGACACTTAATAAATGCTTGTAAAATATGTTATATTTCAAAAAGATCTACAATCTTACAGGTACCCCATCTTATGGCAAGTCAAAATTTCTCTATGACTTTTTATCTTTGGGCTAACCTGTGTATTTCTTTAAATTATCGATCCATCAACCAACAGGCAATTACTAAGTATCATCATTGTGCTAAATACTGAGTTATAGAAAAAAAAAAACATGAAAATAATCCCTGCCCTCAAGAATCTTATATCCTAAGGGGAAGAAAGTATGTATATAAATAGACATATAAGAGATACACAGAATAGTTAAAAGGATAAGCAGAAAGGGTAGGGAACAGTACCAAGGAGGATTGGATTACAAAATCACAAGATGGTTGCAATAGTTCATAGGACTATAGATTTAGAGATGGA
The DNA here is from genome assembly GCA_023553655.1 of Myrmecobius fasciatus. Classification (NCBI taxonomy): domain Eukaryota; kingdom Metazoa; phylum Chordata; class Mammalia; order Dasyuromorphia; family Myrmecobiidae; genus Myrmecobius; species Myrmecobius fasciatus. The sequence continues at coordinate 16,739 of JAJPUD010005803.1, forward strand.
AAGAACCTTAGGGGTCATCGAGTCACCCTTCTTTTACATATGGAGAAACTAAGACCAAGAGAGCTAAAGTGATTTATCCACATTCACACAATAAATGTCTAAAGCAGCATTTAGATTCAGATCTTCCCAACTACAAGTCCAGCATTCTGCCCATTATCCCAAACTGGCATTTGTGCTGAATCATGAAAAAATTCAGGGATTATAAGAGGCTGAGGTATACAAGGTCATTCCCAGCAAAGCAGAAAGAAAGACGATCTCAAAGAAGGGGAAGAAGGGGAAAAAATCATTGAAACATCTGAGCCATCCATGTTGTTCCCTTTTCTTGATACATGCATTTTGATTGATACATGCAGCCTACCATTTTCAGTAATACATATCTTTGAAATAGTATTTTATGTCAAACTGTATGCAAGTTATCACTGGTAATAATTTCAGCTTCTGTAAAGCTACAACATGTCTTTCCATTTTCTTATTTGGTTATGTGAAATTTGTATTCTTCTAATAATATTCCATGGTAATGATAATTTTGGTAATAATATTCCATGATTTTCCATTATAGAATATCCTCAATCCCTTTTTGAATTAAAAGAGTCTTAAAAATTGGATCAGGGAGAACAAAACAATTTTAAAAGTTCTCTTTAAATAAATAAATAAATGCTAAATTCATGTAATAATCTAAGATACTACATCATCAACATTGCATTTACGTAGCACTTTAAGATTTGCAAAGCCCTATTGATAAGTTATTTCACTTAAACCAAGTGAAGTAGATGCTATCCATGTTATTGATGAAGAAACCAGGGTTGAGAAAAACTCAACTGATATGCCCGAAATCAAATAGCTAGTAAATGTCTGAAGATGGATTCAACATCAGGTCTTCCTGACTCCAAAGTCAGTGCTAAAGATAACTATGTTCTGTGATCTGCTAAGGACCAACAATACTAAAGACATCAAATAAACAAACAAAAATGCTGATCTAAGGTATATTAGCTGTGATCAGTGACACAAAGGAGGTCTTGACAAAGTCCAAATAGGAAAAAGTATTCCTTGTTATAAATGAATCTCTTTAAATGTAGATGACACTGAACAAATTTCACTGAGGAAAGGATTGGGCTCAAAGACCTTAATGAAATTTATTCATTCAAAAAATATTATCAATTCATCCACTCATGGAGGAAAATGTGAATAAAAAACACTTTCCACTTTTATTTTCCCCAAATGAAAGTCTATCTGAATTTACTTTTAAGTAACTTCAAAAAGTGAGTGTAAATTACCTGAAGAAGAAGAAAAAATCAAGATTAGAGTGCTGAAGATACAGAAGTGCCTGTGACCACTGTTCCAGAGCAGCTATTGTGTAGAATCCAACTAGGAAAAAGTATTCCTTGCTATAAACAAGGCTCTCCAAATGATCCTAAATACAGATGCTGCTGCACCAATTTCATTAAGTACAGGACTGAACTCAAAGACACCTTAATGACATTTATTTATTCAAAAGAGATCATCTTAATAATCCACACATGGAAGGAAAAGTAGATTAAAAACAGTTTCGATAAGAGTTTTTAAAATGAAAAATCTGGAACCTTCACTTTTTTTTAAAACAGAGCAGCTAAAAGAGTTTTCAAACTATAGGCCTTAGACTTTATCTAATTCAAGTGCCTCTTGTTTTAGATAAGTAAAATGATAAATGTGATTCAAACACAAAACTTTTAGACTTTATTTACCCAATACAAAGTGACTTACAGGTGGAGTTTAATAAAATGCTTGATAGAATAAAATGGATTAGAATGCCTTACAAATTACTTGGCAAGATAGTTTTATTTCTCTGGGCCAGTTTCTCTGTTTTTTTTTAAATTAGAAGGCAGGATTATTTAATCTCTAAAATCTCTTCCTGATAATCCAAACTGAAAATTTGCATGCAAACAATACTGGGGGATTTACTGGAAGCTAAAAGTTTGGGTACTAAAATATTTCGGGCAGCTAGGTGGTACAGTGGATAGAGCATCAGCCCTAAAGTCAGGAGGACCTGAGTTCAAATGTCACATCAAACACTTAATACTTCCTAGCTGTGTGACCCTGGGCAAGTCATTTAAACTCAATTGCCTCAGGGAAAAAAATACTTCCAAATCCTGAATATGAAGTGTTTAGATGTTGCTGGGCCTCAAGTCAGGAAAACTTATTTTCATGAGTTCAAACTTGGCCTCAGACACTTAATTAGCTGAGTGAGCCTGGTCACTTAACATTGCCTCAGTTTCTTTATCTGTAAAACAAGCTGGAGAAGGAAATGGCAAACCACTTCAGTATCTTCACCAAGAAAATCTCAACAGGGTCACAAAGAGTCGGATGTGACTGAAATGAATAAACAACAACAAAACTATGACCAGAAAAAAAGAAATCAGTTGCCTAAAGATATACAGTTAGGGAAGAACCAAAACAAGAACTCTGATCTCATGACTTCCAGCTTGGTATTCTTTCAATTATATGTGATGAATTTATATATACAAGAAATTCCATAAATATTAGTAAAAAACCATGAGTATAAGATGCGAGATGCTAATGCTGGAAGCATTAACTCCTATAACCCCTAACTCCTAAAGTTGAACAACCTTACAAAAAATCAAGTAAAATGAAATATTCTAAAGGGAAGGGTTTTTTCCCTATAAAAGGTCATATAATTAGTTTCTTGTTTTAAATAAATTACTTGGCTATTCTATTTTAAATTCAGACAATGGTATTATTTATATTCCTAAAATAATTTTAAAAAGAAAAAAAATTCTAAGACAGGCATGTATTTTCATCTCACTACAAAATCAGGTGATTTTAGAATTATATAATCTCAGAATTGGAAGAGACATCAAAAGTCTTCTAGAGCAACCTCCATCAGATCATATATACTCTCAAAAACATTCCTAATAAGTGGTCATTGACCCTCCCTTAAAGATTCTAAGACTTGAATGACAGTATCCATTCTGGAATAACTCTAATTGAGAGGAAAATTTTCATCACATCAATCCTGAATATGCTTTGCTGCAAAATTTTACCCATTATTCTAAGCTGTCCTTTGTCACAAAATAGAAAAAAAAGCTAATCCATATTCCAGATAACAACCCTATTTGAAGATAGCTACATGTTTTTGCTGAGACAAGTCTCCAGATAAAATATTCCTGGTTCTTTACCTATCTTCATATAATTTCCTCTTGTTTCTTAACTATCCTATCTACTCACTTCTACATCTTTTGCATTTTGTCATTGACCTTCATAAAATGTGGCACCCACATAAACATGAAACTGTCTTTTGGGGCTAACTACAAATTTTAGTTTCTTTAATCCCAACTGGGCCTCAACAAAAGCAGAACAATCAATTTACCTCTATGTAATTGATTTTCTATTATCATCTCAATGATGGTTATTTCTAAACTATTTTCCCTCCTTAAAGCTCCCTCATTAACTCTTTCTCTATCTCTCCACAGCAGACTTTGCCTTATACTTTACTGAGAAAAATAGAGATATTCTGCCATCAGCTCATTATTTCCCCCACCCCATTCTATATTTTAAAACATCCTTCATGTAATTATTATTTCACTCCTTAACTCCAGTGTGATGAAAAAAAGGTCATTCTCCTTGCCAAGACCATCTCTCTATTTGTATTCATGAGCTTATTTATCTGCTTTACTTCACTTCCTAGTCAGCTTTTTGCCAGTCACCTTTGCCACTTAGACCAATAACCATACTCAAGAGTACTTAGCCATTTTGTCCTCTCCCAATCTCTGGACCTGGGGGCCTGCAGTCCTAATTGGTGATTGTCTCAGTAGATCACTACTTGTTAGTCCAGCTCTAAGGCACACTTTAACTCCGTCAGCATCTCACCTATAGCCTTGCCATATGTGTCATATCTTCTCTAAGACCCTTCCCATATCTAGATCTATAATAAAATCTACTTTGCCAGAGCTGCAGGAAAAGGTATGCCATTCATATAATTTTGCAAACTCTCCTTAGCCACCAATACTGTTTATGTCGAAATATCCTAATTCCAACATAAGCTCCTTTAGGGCATAGGTTTTCTTCATTTTTTGTTTTTGCATATACAGAATAAGTTTTTAATATATGCTTTTCCATTCAATCACTCATTCATTTATCTTCTCTGGAATATTGCTCCCACAATCACTGTCTTCTTTTCTCTGTAATATTTAATCTTTCTTCATGCAAAACTTGAAATAACAATCCTCTAGCCTACTGCACTTTAATTAGACTAATATATCTCTTTGTAACTCTAATTTTTTTAAAAAAAAGTAATAAACTCTCAGATAGGTCTAGAGTCAGTCATCCTGAACCACATTTATCAAGCTGACCCTTTAGTTTCAGAGTGTGATCAAACAGGTTTTTTTAAGTTCAAATATCATAAGGTTAATAAATTATTTATTTTAAACAACAACAACAAAAACCTAAACCATTCCTAAGAATGCAGTTCTTAAAGGTGGTTGCTCTAGTTCAGGATATTTGTTAACAGTAAAGTTATCACTGGCACAATCAAAAGACACTTTGATTAGATTGAATCAAGCTTAAAATTCTAAATTATTTATATCATCTAAATATTGTAATTTAAATGTGATTTGGGGATCTTGGACGGTCAAACTATTGCCACAGTAGAGTTACAGGCCCACTACAAGGGCTCCAATTTAAAATAACTAAGTACCTCTTGCAGACACCACAAATTTAGAAAAAAAACTAAATTTTAGATTTGGTCAAAACATATATGATGTCTTTGGGACTTGTCTCCTGGGAAAGTGTTAGTTGTATATACTTCCATCTACAATCCCCCAGATGTAGATAAGATGTTCTCCTTGTGGCAACAATTGATTAACATAAGAATTACACAAGCCTGTTAGTTCCTCTAGTCACTTTCAGAATTACAGAATCTGAGCTGACTGAGGCTGCTCTGGGTCCAATGGAACCCTAGATGCTCTCCTCCTTTACCTCCATCCTGTTCCAGGATACCATTTCACACATACAGGTCAAGAGAACAGAGAGGGAGAGTAAAATGGTAGTGATACATACCAGTTACATACTGTATGCCTCCTGTTGTACAAGTACACAGACTGATTGGTCCAGAAGATGATCACATCACTTCATATACTGAAGAATTTGATTCTGGTTGAATTGGGGCTGCATGCCTTTATTGAAGCCCAGATTTTATCTCTGTTCTTCACTCTCAATGTCCAGGGCAAAGATCACCCCTCCACAAAGATTCCTTTACACACGACTCTAATTATACCTCTGAGATTAAATATGATTTCTGGAACATAGGAAAGTACTGAAAACAAGAAACTGTGAATTGCAGGACAGAAGGTACTGTATCTGGAGAGGCTGAAATTCACTGTTAGTAGCACTTATCACCTATAGATTCAAGTGTGAAAGTTTCTCTAAAAGTTATCATCTTTGGGAATATTTCATTTGTGCCAGTTCCATGGGCTGCACAATTAGAAGAAAAGAAAGATAGTAAGCTACAGAATACTTGCCCCTCCTTGGCTCAAAAAGGCTTAGTTTTATCCATGAACATGATTATGCTGTTGAGGAACAAGTCAGCAGTCCGAGTAGGCAGGAGAAATGGTAGCAAGGAAGACTCAGGTATGTTTGGTTATTTTCTCTCTTTGTAGAATATATTTGTCTTTGATAGTTACTTCCAACATTTTTCACCATTATAGAGCCTCATTATTGACTGGGCTTCTTCAATTGAAGAGTGTGACTTAATTCCAATTTTTTGATACCAAATGCATTGTCACTGAGCCATTTCGGAGATGGTAGTCCACCCTTTACTTGTGTTTTGAAATGTTTATATTTCTCTGCGTATTGGACTTTCTTTTGAGAATGATCAAAAAGTAGATTGTAATATATATATATATATGTGTGTGTGTATATATATATATATATAGGGCATGTTCAACTAGAATCCTGCCTTTTCAGCAGGTCTACTACTTCTTTTTGAGCAACTTGGCAATTTTTACCATGTTTATTGTCCTCTGGCTAAATTTAGTAATCAATCACTTTTCTCTGTTGACTTGACATACTTGTTATAAAGATATTTCTATATAACATTGGGAGCAAACTGGCTCCCAATGAACACAAGGTAGAAATGTTTTCTTCATCATTTGGCCCTACTTTCCAACATTACACAATCTATGACTACACCCTTGGGCCATATCTTCAAATTCCCTTTTCTTTCACCAATAACAGATTTCTTTATTTCAAATTAAGTTTTGCTTTTGTTTTTCTTTTTGGTGTTTGTTTGTTTGTTTGGGGGGGGAGGTTGGACGAAGCATTTTAGCAACTTATTGGACCAATGGCAGCTTCAATATCTTTAGGATCTATATTATCAAAGGACATGTCTGATTCTGTTGGACAAGGAACTAATTCCTTTTTGTTTCTCTTCTCATGTTTGATGGCCCCTAATTTTCTGGTGAAGCCTGCATTTTTCTTCACTTGGTTTCCATTCCATTGCCCTTCCTTTTACCAAATTTTTATGAGCAACAAATTTTGTGTTCCATGATGGTCAAAGAGTGTTTAATCTGTTTTGCTTACCAGCTTTGGTAGTTCTGCATCACCATGTTCTTCCTTTTTAAAAAATACTTCTTCCATTTTAGTGGTGAACTTTGGGTTTTTTTCTAGGGTTCCATTAACGGAAAGGACTCTTCTGCATTTGGTGTTTTTTTGATAAGGGCCAATAGTTCCTACAGTGTCTTCCAGTGAGAAAATTCTTGCAGTCTCTAGCTTCCCTGGCTTCATTACTGTCTTGTTTCTTGGAAATTTCTATTACTTCTGGGCATAGTTTTTCTTTCAGAATTTCTTCCATCCTTCCTTTTCCTGCACCCCCCAACCCTTATTCTTCTTATTTCATGAGGCTTCTTGACAATCCTAGGTCACAGCCCAGGTCTGGTAGTTTGGACTAGTGGGGCTTCATTTTCATCTGATTTTCATCTTACCATCCAAGAGTCCTCAGACTGCTCAAGTGCCCTTTGGCCCATTCCTGCCCTTCTCATTGTAGAGAGCGGTAAATCCTCTTAATGGCATGAAGTCCAGGTCCCAGCACACCCTCAAAAAGCCTCTCAATTTCCGTAGCCCGATCAATGGCAGCTTCTAGGGCGATCTGCAGGCGCTACACAAGGCCACAAGTTCTCATTGCACAAGCGCTTGTCCCAACCAGCAGGACACCCTCCCAGAAAAAACCCGATGTTGTAATTACCTCTTGATTACCAAGTCAAATAGCTTTTCCTCATTCACTGTTTTTCTTGACCTTTGCATAGTATTTGACACAATTTCGTTCCCTATCTGTATACTGCCTTTTTCTTTTCTTTTTTTTAAGTTTTTATATTTTAGTTCTCCTTCTATCTGCATTTTATTCTATTTGGCTACTTCCTCTCTATTCTGCCCTTTCTATAAATGAATAATATCATCCTGCATATTAGTTATACCCCTCCATATTTCATAAATGTTATTTATAACATAATATGTCATTAAGATATACCTGGATTATTGCACAGAAGGCCCCTCTGAATTAAGAGATTAATGACTACTTTGAAAGTCTGATCATTTCAGCAATTCTCATTACTATAATCCATTGAGAGGTTATAGCCCTATGCAGGGTAGATCCCTAAGAAGTCATGAAATCACTGAAAATATTTCATGAATTCATACACATATCAACCTTCATAATTTTTCTCATCACCACATGCTATTAATAAAAAATTGTTATGTAGGGATCTGTGATTTTTTTTAACCTTAAAAAGGAACCAAATACTCAGAAAAGTTGAGAAATGATTATCTAGTCCAAATTATTCATCTTACCCATTAGGTACCCTGATTAAAAAGTAAATCCAGTAAGATTGGAATGATCTGTTCTTGATGAAGTTATGCTAACTCTGAATGATAAACATTTCTTTTTCTAAAGGCTCATAAACCATCTTTGCAGTAATTACAATTAAATTCTATACTTTGCAGATTTCACCCTATTTCCATTTTTTCCCCATTGCAGACAGTGTCTCCTTCAGATCTGTGGCACCTCTCTAGTCATCCATTGTCACTATCAGAAGCTCAGAAATTAACTATTTTATTACCCTGGAATATAGTATTCTTGATCTGGTGAAAAATTAGTTGAGAGAAATTAGGTACTCTATTGTTTCTTCCAACTATCTTTGGGTTCAAATCCTTCTTAAACATATTTCATTCTGTCGTTCCCAGTATAATGATTATTTTCCTTGGTAGAAAAAATAGAAATGAAAAAATAATAGTAACAACAACAAAAACAACAATAAATAGCATCTCTAAACAGCATAATGTTATAAAGTGTTTTAAATATGTTTTCCCATGAGATTTTTATAACAACCTTGTGAGGTATAAATTTCCTTATTTTATGCATGAGAAAATACTCTGAAAGAGTTTAGGTGATTTGCTTAGGGTGGAAAGCCTAATAAGTATCTGAAGAAAAGTTCAAATTTAGACTTTCTTGAGATCAACTCAACTATCCATTTTATCATGCATATGCCTAAAGTTGAATGATTCATTCTTTTTTTCTGTATTTACCGTCCCTTCCACCTACACTGTGAGTAATGGCCCCCTCTCATCTTTGACCTTTGTCTTATGTGCTATATATATTGCATAGTCTTTGCATGCCTATATAAATACTATTTATAGAATCAGCACTATATAAATACTAGTCATTATTGTTATTTTAATTATTATTATTGTTATACTTTGTGTTTTAGCTCTCTGACTATTTTAAAGTGTCATGCCTCTTTTTTATTCATGCTCAGTTACTGCTCTTGATTATATCTTCAATAAATCTCTTTATGAAATATAAGTTGGTCTAAGAATTTGCTAGGTACATTAGTCTATAGACAGCTTTTTTTCTGTCTTACTAAAATAATCTTCTGTGTCTTTTCCATTCCAGAAATTAGCTTTTCCTTATTGGTCCTAATTGCTATTGGTCCTAATAGCTAATAGCTATTCCTAACTGGTTGTAATTCCATCATTCTTTTTTATTCTTTTTTTCTCCTTTTGAGGAAGATAAAGTCCTTACGTCCTATATGAGCAAGCCTCATTACCCTGAGTTGAACTTACCTGCATTTAGATCACTAATGCATCTTACTTATTATTTATACTTGAATCATTTGTCTAGAAACATTCATGACCATGGTTTTAAAGCTGTCTCTCTTCTTAGATCTTTCATTTAAGTAATTCAAGGGAATCTGTGATTTTACCTATGTGGGTACTCAAATTTTCTATGGATCTTTAACAGGGCACCATATAACATAATGCAGGCCTTCCTTCCTGTTTGTTTATCTGTTTGTTTGTTTGTTTTTTGCACTCCAAGAGAACCAATGCATATATTCAGGTTGTTGGTCCATAATTCCTTGATCTCATCACATTGATGGGGTACAGCTTCTAGGGGAGATGTGGCAGTAAACCTAAGGCCACCTGGCCTGGGGGTGCTATAGTTATACAGATAATGCTGGCTTCCAGATAACAATCTGTTGGTAAGAGATAACATGGTTTCTGAGATAAATGGATGTGCATACCAGACTACTCTTCAGTTTTCACTTCTAAACCATAAACTTCAATATTGAGGTGTAATAAAATCAGCATATCAGTGACATGAAGCACCCAATCTCTCTCATTTTTTTCCTATAAATTTATCTTCTTGCTCCTGGTTCTTTGCTAATCCTTTTTGGAACTTAGCCCGCTGTTGCCAACATAACAAATTTTTGCTCCTTAAGTTGGAGACAAACTGGGTTTGTGAATTCTTTTGTCATACCTGCAACACCAACCTGCATACCCTAACATTATTGGGGTGTCGTTTGCCCTCAACAACATGGCTGGCCCACCTTATTTTCCCACAACACATTTGCTCCATTATCCTTAATGTTGCCTTTTGTGTGTTAGTCATCATTGATAATATGCCACAATCCATTTGAATTCCACCATGAGTATGTCCTTTGATCTTTGGGACATTTACAATTTGGATTCCTTAGAAATTATTGGATTCCAAGATTCAGAATTATATAAGATCACTGAGAAAATATATCACTGCCAATTTCCCATGTCTGCAATATATTCCTTCCTCATCTCTGCCTCCTGACTTCCTTTCAAGTCCCAGATAAAATCTTACCTCCTATAAGAACCTGTAAGATAACCTCTGTAGATTTTTTTTCCATTTTGTCCTGTATGTAGCTGTTTCATGCTGTCTCCATTAAATTATAAGCTCTTTAAGGGCAGGAATCTTTTGCCTCTTTTTGTATCCCTTGTACTTACTGTAGTGCCTGGTATATAGTAAATACTTCATACATGTTTACTGAATTGAATTGAAGGGATTCTGTCTGCAACTTCAGACAGCCACACTCGTGCACAATTGCTAATATTTATTGTCACTTTGCCGAAGAAATTAGTGCAATAGTAACTAAGACAATCACTTAATAGATGATTGTTGGAGGAGTTTTTGTATATGTGGTCCTTCAAAATTTGCTTTGCTAAATATTCTTAGTTATTGGAATTATGGAAAGAGCACTGGTTTTTGATTCACAGGAATTTCTTTAAAAGACCTTTCTCTAATATTTATTGTATATGTGACCTTGAACAAGTTATTTCACTTCCTCATTAATAAAAGGTGAGGACTGAACTAAATGGCATCTGAGGTTCCTTTCAGCTCTAGATCTATGTTCTACTTTTGGATCAGTATTTGCATTTTCTATTTCCTATAAATATTCACCAATTTAAATATCTTTAAATAAACTTGCCAGATAAACCTTTCTCAGGTTTACTGTTCTAGCAAGCAAAAAATTTGTGTAGAATGTCAAGATGTATATGATGAATGTATGATATTTCTTGAGAACAAAGACATAATAGATTTAACATTTATAGTTTGGCTGCTGGCTAATCCAATCTATTGGACTAAAGAATAGCCACACCAATGAGGCATCAGTGGAAATATTCTAATTTGATGATGGAAAAAAGATAAAATGCTTTCAAATATGAGATCTCTATATTACTCATGAAATAAATTATGAATAGTAATGAAAATTGTTGAGATTCATATAATTATCTAAAAGTTCAGAGTTACCATCTGACACAACTACCAGGGCCTTGTAATTCAACAGTAAAAAAAAAGACTATGTATCTTTCATTTTATTGTAATCTTCGAGTCATCTATACACATGGAGATCTCTTTGAAAAGACAGGACAATTATTTTCTTTTAACTCTCTTTACCCCAAATGTTAGCTCTTTTCAGAGGAAGCAAACACTTTGTTACTAGGCTTGGGAGTTTTCAGAAGGGGGTAAAGCAGCCGCTTTGGGGGATTCTCTTTGGGACCATCTGAGAACAGCTGGAGAGGCTCTCTTCATGAAATTGAGAGGGGCAGCTGGCAGGCTCTCTTTGGCTTTGTTGAATTTTTTTTCTTTCTTTCTTTTTTTTTTGAAGGGTGACGGTCCCCACCCCCACCTCCCTCCTCTCATCAAATCCTCTCTAATCCCCTTTTGTAATTCCCAGCCTCTTTGGTGGGACAGGAACTTGTCCACCCCATCCTGAGTACCAGCAGGAGACAGAAACTCTTTCTACCTTCTTAAAAATTAAAGCTCCATGCACCCAAATAAGTAAGAGTTACCCCAGTGGTTCAATCATTGATTGCCTAAACAAATGTGAGACAAGTAGTCTCCCATCTAGCTATCTTCCCTTAGTATCTATCACCTTCAAAATAGCTAAACCAAATATAGGACTTAGGAAAGAACGGTCAAAAGTCTGTAGGTGAATAAAGAAGAGATGAAAAGATGCTTTAACCTTCAACAAAAATCCCAAAATAATTCATTAATAGTGTGATAGGGGAGGGACATATAATTTGGGGAAGAAAAAATGATCATATTTTAAAACATACTCTTTTCTCTATCGTCTATAGACCATTATAGAAAGTTCTTAGATACAATGTATTATCAATTTATGAACTTGCTTTATTTAAAATTCTCCTAAGGTGAGTGAGGGTCATATTTCAACACATTTTCTGGTCAAATATTTTGTTAAGAAATTGGTTCATATTAAATATATACTTACAATAATATATATCATAAATTAGGGTTAAGGCTTTTCATTTATTTATGCAAGGAATTTCAGCTTGGATGAAACATCCAATTCCAAGTGAAGTCTTGCATAGAAATTATAAGAATGAAGAAATGTACTATTGCACATTACTTGCTTTAAACATTGTAGGGGTAAGCTAGGAGGAGAGCTTGTTATATCTTTGATTTAGTACAAAATTAACTGGAGAACAGAGGAATTGGAAGAGAAGAATAGAATGCATTGAGATTAAAGAGAGTTCACATCCTAAGCAATTGAGAATTATCCCTTCTTTTCTACATTTTTAATATTTAAAAATATACCTTATACAGAGAATTACCATAGAATTTTATATTTTTCCCATAAAACAGTAAAATCTTAAAGAACTTTATCTCAAAGTAGTTGAAAGTAGGCTACTATAGTAATAAATAAAACAATTCCAGGAAACATGTATTACTTCAAACAGAGAACTGCAAATTATGATTTCTCTTTCTCAAATTCTACCCTATTAAAGAAGCAGGCTGGAATCTATCTCTAAGAGTATAGCCTCACATCTAAGAAACATATAGATTTATCCATTTGCATTACAATGTGTCATACATGACTTTTGACCTAGTAGGATAATATTGAAATTAGGCTGTTAGAACAAAAATGGTCTTCCTAATTTATTCATTGCTTAAAAAAAGAAAAAAAGACTCAGCACGAAAAGTTAGCTCCAGAAAAAGATTTCAAAATAGGTACTTAAAAATTTATTTAATTATTCTTTAGTTTTTCTATGAAATAATTTATCTTTGTTTTGAAGTTATCAGAAATTCAAACATTTCCACTAACCAATTACAATTCAACACTGTGATTAATTAAAAGATTGTAGATACTGATAATCCCATTTAAGGTATTTTTTAAAAACACCTTAACACAAGATAAATATCTATATTGATTGTTAAAGAACAGTTAACTACATATTCTATCATATCCTTAGAAAACTGCTGGGTACGAGAGATGCATACAGTTAACTTTCCTTTAAGCTACATAATGACAGCAAAGTTTAGCTATAAAACTAGTAACTGATTAACAAACAAGAGTTGCTGTTGAACAAATTTCTGAATAAGGATCTTTCTTTCCTGTTGCTTTAGTGAAGTCCCTTAATACCAATCAATGCAGCCAATCATTTGTCCATTTCCAGTAGTTTGTATAGGATGTCAGAAAATACTTGCGATTCAAAAAAAATCATCCCATTTGCATATAAATTACTGAAAAAAATTTATAAACATACAATGACCTGGAGCATAGACATTTGTAGTCTCAGTAAGATAATGGGGATTATAGATCTTTCCAGCAAGTGAAAATGTCCCATGATGCTTGCTTCTTTAATTAACATATAACATCCTTGCTTTCACATGGGATAAAGTGTTTTGCAAACCTCAAAGTTCTATATAAGTGTTAAATAATAGTATAGAAAAGTCTTGCTAAATTAACCTAAGGGCTTCCACATGTTCTTTTCCCACTTCACAAATTGTTTCATCTCTCTTCTCCTTTCCACCTCATGGTATCTTAGAAGCAGTATAAAACCTATTTGGGGAATTGAAATTTAAAAACAGCTTCCTTTAAAAGGGGAGGGCTATCTTTTCTTGACTGCAGCAAAAATAAACAATACTGATGGTGTTGTGAAAGAGCCTACCTGCTTATGCCAGAAAGCTCTCAGTGAACAACAAGGGGATGGACGAATGACTCAATTCATTAGTGTCAGCTATTGCAGTGATGTCACAGACAAGTAAAAGAATCACTATGAGCCATGCACCAGTTTTAGGGTTTATGACGTCAGCAGAGGCCCTAGAGTAATTTATAGCATTTTGTTTACTCTGGAGCCATTTGATATGTATTAATACATGCAGCAGCAGCTGTCTCTTTTACTAAAAGAGTGTGCTCATGTGAGCTGTCTCGCCCAAACTGAGAACACAAGAACACTCTAATAGCAAAAGAGGCAGCTGCTGCTGCATGAATTAATACATTAAAAGTTACTCTCTCATTTGTTATTCCTTTTAAATTTTCACTTTATTATGTTTAAAACAAAAATGCTCAATTTTTTAAAAATAAAACTTCTACAAGGAGCTTGCAAATTAATACATATAACAAGCCAACAGAGACAGATTTTTTTTTAAAGGGCAAGTATGTTGAAGACAAATAAAAACACTTCAAGTATTCATTATTTTCAGAGCAGAAGCATCTGGTGATTTTGAAATGCTCTAAGTAATGGAAATGGGAAAAAGAGGGGTTTCCCACTTCTAGTTGTGACATGACTGAGTCATTGTCTTGAGTATTAAGTTATGTTCACCCAAAGTAGAAAATATCTCAGTCTGGAAATAAAATAAAATTAGCCTCATCCTGCAAGATGATATCCAACTGTATTTGAGTTACTTGTGATACCAGTTCTACTATTACTAATAATAGTACCCAAGGTTACAGTTAAGCAAAATCAGATATAACTCTTTATTCATGGTTAATAGAAACCCCCTCTCACTTCCCCATCAAATATAGAATGATTTTGATCCTGGTAACTGAGATTTGGGCTTTTATTTAGGATCCCATCAGCCAAAATCTCAACTCTTCGCTGGTCTAGGGCATAGAAAATCTTCAATAACAAAATTAACTCAAACATTTCAATATTTTGATCTCCAAACATTCAATATACTCAAGACTATTGGAATAGGAATCTATCTCTTCTTTAATAAGAAATTTTCTTTTATTCAGTCAGTCAATTGAAGAAGAATATCTGAAAGCTCATACTATTTTCCTTGATTCTTTTCAATTCCATCCTATAATTTCCTGTTCTGCTCTGAGCTAAGGTTACATTTACATTTTGTAAATATTATACTGTGTAAATCTTGTACTTCTAATTTTATGCATTATTTTATCATTGTAAAATATCTGCAAATTAGTTTTCTGTTTATCTAGGAATCTAAAGTATTTAATATCTTTTTTTTAGTAATACTACCTACTAGCTCACAATATGGCTCATTGTTTAATCCAGAAAGGATTTAAAGTGTGAGGTTCGAAACAGAATGTACTATTGCTATTTGCATTGACCTAATTAGTTCATTTACATATTGACCTTTAAAACCAGTAAGGTTTCTAAACTAAAGCTGTGGTTTCAGCCATCCCAGAAGAGATGTGAGAGGAAGAGAGGAAGAAGAGGGTAGAAGAGATATAGTGGGGGAAATGGTGGTGGGGAGATTGAAGAAAATAAAACTGGATTTTATATCACAATCAAAGAGAACAATAGATAACCACAGAGCAAAGATAATGTCTAAAGAAAAGATTTTTAAGCTTTTAACTGCCATGTATCCCCTTCAGCTGCCTGGTGAAATCTATAGGCCTCTTCTCAGAATGATGTTTTTAATTGCATAAAAGACAGAAGATTACAAAGAAAATCAATTACACTGAAAAGCATTTTTCAAAACATTATTTTGAATACACAAATTTATAGACCCCAGGTTAAAAACTTCGTTGTTACAGGATCACAGAATTTGGAATTATAAGGGATCTTAGGTATTATCCTATCCCAACTCCTTCTTTTTACAGAAAATGAAAGTTAGACCCATAAGGTTAAATGACGTCAAATATCACATTGATAGTAAGTATTTGAGTGGATTTTTAAAATTGTATCTTCTGACTCAAAATTTAGTTTCCTTTTCCTGGAGACTATATTATATGATTTTTTTCTTGATTGTCCACTTAGACAATTGATTCTTTCTAGGTGCTTATTATTAATGCCTAAAAAAGTGTGCCTATTAAAAAAACTGAGCTATGAAAAGAATTTTATATTCAAGACACATTTCCTGAATTGTTTATGATTCCTGAATCTATAATACAAGGACATTATATATCAAAAAACAGTGGTTCACAATTTATGTGACATACTTGACTCCTGACTCTTTTTCATTTCGTCATATCTGATTAGATTAGTTACCAAGTGATGCTGATTTTGCCTTTATAGCATTTCTCATATTCAACTTCTTGCCTCTAAAAATTTTATCGCTCTGGTGCAGGGTGGTGTTAGATACACCTTGGTCATCACCTCATGTCTGGATTCTCACAATAGTCTGTTGTCTGATTATCCTATTTCAAATCTCTTCTCCCTCTAGTAAACTAGAGCTGTCAAATCGATCCTTGCAAAGTTCAAGTTGGACCATGGTATTCCCCTAATCAATAAACTCCAATGGCTCCCTATGACTTACACTGGATCAAATACAAAATACTGCTTGACTTAAAATACCTTTGTAAGCTAGTCTCCTTCCTACTTTTCCAGCCTTTTTATAACTTACTCCCTTCCACATATTCTGTAACCCAATAACACTGGCTTCCCTACTGTTTCTGACACAGGACATTCCATCTCCTAAATCCAAGCATTTTCACTGACTGCCCCTCTTTCCTAAAGTTTTCTCCCTCTTTATATCTATCTCCTGATATTCCTGGCTTCCTTTAACTCTCAGCCAAAGTCCTCCCTTCTACAAGAATGCTTTCTCAGTTTTCCTTAATCTTAGTGCATCTCTTCTATTATATTTGTACATAGTTACTTGCATCTAGTCTCTCCTGTTAGATAATATATTCTTCTTGGGTAGGGACTGTATTTTGTATCCATAGCTCTTAGCACAGTGCCTTGTATGTAGTAAAATTTAATAAGTGTATACTGGTAGACTAGTTTAGAAGAAAGGGTGCTTGGTTTGGACTCAAAAGAACTAGAGTTGTATCCCAGCTATATTTTTAAGAAGATACATAAATAAGAACAAGCCATGTAGTATTTTATAGCCTCTGTTTCCCTATCAGTAAAAATGGGGATAAAAATACTTCTATTACTTCATACTCTTGGTATATGGAAAGCATATATCAGTAAAAGTATTTATCACTCTCATTGTTTAAAATTCAAATTACCCACATAAAAGTCAAGTACAGGCTCCATTTTGAAAATACTGCTAATATTTAAAAATCATGAAGAAAATATTATAGTTGATTTGACAGAGGGGCAATAACACCACAACTTAATATACTTATAACCTATAGCAGCAGCTGACATTCATATAGATCTTTTCTATAAGTTACAAGGGGCTTTTATATACACACACACACACACACACACACACACACACACACATATATATATATATATATATATTCCTTTTGAGATTATGGAATTAATTTATTAATTATCATTTTCAGATGAGGAAACTTAGGTTTAGATTATTTGATCCAAAACAATAAAGAAATTAAGTTATA
This sequence comes from Myrmecobius fasciatus, assembly GCA_023553655.1. Classification (NCBI taxonomy): domain Eukaryota; kingdom Metazoa; phylum Chordata; class Mammalia; order Dasyuromorphia; family Myrmecobiidae; genus Myrmecobius; species Myrmecobius fasciatus. Next base: position 34,099 of record JAJPUD010005803.1, read on the forward strand.
AGGAACCATTGTAATACTTAAAATAAGTAAGCTAAATGTGCTTTTGAAAATGTGAAGAAAGAAGAGTTTTGCAGAAATCTGAGGTCAATGGAAATATACTGAGAGGAAGCTGATAATGGAGTCTTGAAACTAGAATATATTGGGAACAGAAATGGGCAGAATTTAATCAATTTAGAGGTAGAAGGGGCCTTAGAAAGCATAGCTTTCTATGTATTACTCCTCATTTTGTATAAGAGGAACTGACCAGAGAATTTAAATGCTTTAAACAAGACCAATGCAGGTACTAAAAGGAAGGATTTGAACTCTAGGGTTCATTTTAAGAGCAATTAGATGGTATAGTGGATAGCGCGCCATGCCTGGAACCAGGAAAACTCATTTTTTCTGAATTTAAATGCAGGCTTCAGATACTTACTAGCTGTGTGACCCTGGACAAGTCATTCACCCTATTTGCTTTAGTTCCTCAATTATATAATGTGCTTGACAAAGAGATGGCAAACCAGTCCTGGAGTTTGCCAAGAAAATCACAAAAGTGATTGTAAAAAGTCAGACACAAATGAAAAACAACTGAATGACAACAATTTTCTCTAAATATAGTAATCTTTTTTACAAATCACTCCTCTCCCCCTGCCATACTCACACACCACACTGCCGATTCAACTGAAAACAATTCAAAGAATAAATATTTACTAAGGTGATTCAGATGGGTTAGAAAAGAAAAAAGAAAAACAGTTACACTTAATGCATTTAGTTAGCAGAAAGTGGTAATGCTAAACTATTAATGATGCAATATTGATGAATGATATAAATACAACAGTTTAAAAGTACCAGCAATTCTGTATTTACTGAAAGGATACAAAAGATGGTGAGCTAAAAATTAAGTGCTAGCACCTCAATAAAATAAACACATTTTTGAATATATGCTCTTGTGTCTCATATTGAAGTTGTTGAATACTACCCACAGCTAAGTGAAGGAGGATTTACATAATAAAAATGTAGGCATAGTAAACCCTGATCAAGAAGTTTTAGTATGATCTAATAGAATGAGAGATATATAGTATTTACTTAGATTAGAATTTGCCAAAGTATCAAATACTCCCTGACCCTGAAATAACAACTTACTTCCATGTCATGACCATGAGTTCTATAGTTGAAAGAGACATTACAGATTATCTGTTCAGATCTTCTTATTTTCAGATGAGGATTCTGAGTCTCAAAAAGTGATATACCTTCTGTAGGATATCATGAGTAATAAGAGAGTCCTAGGATTCAAATCCAAGTCTTTTTAAAAGTTCAGGTTTCTCTCCCAATACTCTCTTGCCTTCCACTATACCATATGGATGTTGATATTAGAATAACTATCCATATCAAGGCTAACACTTAATAATCCTTCCCTGAGTCTTACATGATACAGGTCCTTTTATTGAGAGATAGCATAAAGAGAGTTCTTGGCCAGGAATCAGAAAAACTGATCTTTAGATCCCACTCCTGACATTTACTCAGACCTTTATGATAACTTAGAGGGTAGTCATATGACTTAAATGAGATACTATTTCCAACACCAATGAAACACTGGATCCATATAAAAATAAGCAAAGAAAAAAAGTATATGTATATATAAATACATATATATATATATATATATCTAAATAAATATATATGCATATATGCAAGAATGTAATATAATGCTTTAAAATTATAGCATACTTTACATATTTGATCATGTTTTATCTTTATAATAACCCCATGAGATAAGTAATATATTAGCATTTACATTTTATAGATCTAGAAACGTAAGCTGAGAGAGATCAAATGTTATGAGATCCTAGTCTCATAGGATTTAAAACTTAAAAAAAATATCAGGATCCTCACTTTTCAGATGAGGAAACAGCCCCAGAAAGTTGTGATTTGCCAAATATAAAGCAGCACAATTAGTCTTCACCTACCTGCTCATATATTTTCATCTCGTTTTCCCTAGCTTATTTTTTCTCTAATATAAATGTTTAGAAAACTCACATGCTCCTACCATTCATTTTCAGCACAGTGATAATGTGGGGAAGCTGAGAGGAAAGTAGGGGAAAATGCTATTAATGAGAACTAGAAAATGTAGACAAAAGGATGTAAAACTAATAAGAGCTTTTGGTCAGAGCATGGTGCTAATGAGATCAGGGTGTTATTTCTGTTCCCTGTGTGGGTCACTTTCCTTTGCTCTATTCTCTCTTCATACACTTCATCCTTGAGACCTGCCAGCAAATGGCAAATGTGTGTCATTGGTCACAAGGGTTTCAAGCACGATAGTATAGATGGTTCAGCATAAACCATCATCACTGCCAGAGAAACAACCTAGAGTATATGCTTTGCTTATAGTGGGTCAATACCAGCATCTTTTATATATGAAAGGAGAATTTTTTTTAAAAATCAGTCATTATTTGAAGAGTTATTAGGATTTTTTCCTCCAAATTTTCCTAAGAACTGAGGAGTAAACAAAAATAATAAATTATTTGTGTTACTTTAAAATATTCATGAACAAGGGTACAATTGTACATATCTATTATTATTAAGAATATTAAGAAATATTAAGAAAATTTCTAACAAAGACTTATAAATATTCAATGTAATTTAAATATTCCAAAAACAATCTCTGTAGTCTTCAAACCTGCATAGGCTTTGAGTGACTTCCAACAGCTCAAGCTCAAATTTATGGAGGATCACAGATAATTGAAAGCTATTCTGGAATAAGATATCAAGGCCAGTTCAGGACTAAACCCCAAACCTAGGATTGTCCCTCAGAGAGAGAAAGGACAAGAAAAATGTAACATCAATTGCATGATAGCAAAGCTAGAGATGAGATGAAGAAAATGCTGAAGGGTAATAGAGAGGCACACTCAAGGTCCACCCACTGAAACTATATGGTCATGGAGAAAACAAAAGTTAGCATGCCTTTTCAAAAGAAACCATGAACTTGGCTATCTTATGAATAGCACATTTCTTTTTTTAAAAATGCCATGGTAAAAAGAAAATAACATGGAAGTTAGAGATATAATACCAGGATTCATATCCTTTGAGCCATGGGAAAGTGTTTAAGGTCTTTGAATATGTTTTTTCATGCATAAATTGGAGATAAAAATACTCTCACTACCTACATCATAGGATTTTGGTAAGGAAAACTTCTCTAGCTTATAGAATACTGACAAGTCTGAGCCAAGGTAAAATAGCAATGATGGTGGTGGTGATGATTGTGGTGGTGGTGGTGGTGGTGGTGGTGGTGGTGGTGGTGGTGGTGATGGTGATGATGATGATGACGATGATGATGATGATGACGACGACGACGATGATGATGATGATGATGATGATGATGATGGTAGTGGTGGTGGTAGCCAATAATTTTTAAAATGCAGCCAAAAAACTTTAACATGTTGGAAAAAAAACACCATCACAGGTTTTAGGAAATTAAGCATGAGCTGATATAAATTTGGCATAGTATTTACAATTAAATTTTAGATTTCAACACATCAAGACATCATGGAAATATTAAGCTTCATAAATTGAAACAAAAATAATGCCAACATTTCATTATCTCTATCTACCCATTTCTCTCACCCTGGTATCAACTGTATGTTTCAGTTACCTTAATCTATTTATCTCTGTGATGCAAATCTGATGTCTGAAAATATGACTATTTTGAGTTTGTCTAGATACTTCCCTTTTCCCTCCCACCTTGGGAAGTATCTGCTCCTGTTTCTACAGAGTTAGCAAGCCATGGACATATTGATCACATATATTAAGAATGCTGGAGGTGATGCCCCAGAAAAGATGTGAAATACTAAAAAAGGGGGGGATGGGGAAAAGAAATGATAACTCTTGTTCCAGACATACCTCTAATTGGAGGAGGTAGGGGAAGAGCTAAAGGTAAAATAGTTCATCTGAGGAACTTTAGCTGGCAAAGGAATTCTGGATAAGTATTTAAATGTTTGTTCCTGAAGAGGAGAAAATAAAAAGGAAAGGAATAAGGAGCATTATAAAGCCACAAAAGTTCATGGTAAATAACTGAAAACAATTGCTAAGCATTCAAAATGATTTTTGTATTTCTCTTCACTGATGAAAATGCCTTTACTGACCTCTCTAGTTCAATTTCAGATTCATGTGTAATGTTGCTGTGGCGACCCGACTTGTTAAGAAGTTGTATAATCTGACAGGGTATATTCACTAAGAGATGATCATAAAAGCTTGAAGTCTCTTCTGATTACCAAACCATTGCCTCCATATGAGACATTTTATGATCTATTCCTTTAAAAGGACAGTGCATTTTAAGCATGCCCTGGTAAAGTTATACCACATTAAATTGACACTTTTTGCTTGACACTGCATCTATTAAGGGCAGAAGCTTGTTTGGAAAAATATTAGGACCACTCAGAACTTTCAAATAAAACTTGAATAAGGCCTTTTAAAATATTCTTTTTGAAATGAGAAGCATTTACCTCGGTTCCACATAGACATTTTTATTTCTCTTACACCCTTTTCATCTATGAGTTGGAATTCTACCTAATTTTATGGCACCAAGTTGGAGGTGATATCTATTACTTTGGCAGGCTCAATTCTCAATCCATATTGCAAAAGCAGAATGGAGAGTTGGTGGTAATTTAATTAAGAAAAGAAACTAAGCTGCATAGTACAACAACAATTCTAATAATAAGAAGAGAGAGGGAAAAGAGGAACAAACATTTATTAAGCTCCTAGTATGTCAGGTATTGTACAAAGCACTTTAAAAATGTCTTATTTGATAGTTGCAAAAACCCTGAGACAGATATTTTTCTTATTCTACAGTTGAAGAAACTGAAGCAAAGAGAGAATTTGAATTTGTTTTCTTTTACTCTAGGTCTACTACTCTATTCACTGAACCCCTAATAACAACAAAATGTTTTCTTTATAACTAACCCATGAGGTTGGCAGTTCTCATTGAAAAAAGACTGACAATGATCAAGGTGTACCCCAACCAGAATTGATAAGTAATCTGATGCTAAAATTTGCCAAGTAGAATATTCAATGAAATGATCTATACTTGTTCCAGTCTCTGGGACTCTCAGGTTCAGAAACATATATAGAATGTAATGCCTTTGTATCTTAGTTGTAGAACTACATCTTTAATCTGTACGGTTCCCTCTAGTCTAGGCTCTGAACCCAGAATATAGAAACACAATTTAAGGAAGAAAGCACCCAAACACACACATACAAATACCAAGCATTCCTAATAAATGCTAAGTTTGGTATGTACTCAAAATTCCTACAAGATCCTGCCTATTCTGTAATCTTTAACCCCTATGACCACCACTTTTACTAATGTACGCTCATTCCTTTTTCTATATACCACTCAATTAATTGCTCCTTCCATTATGTCCTGTGTAACTCTTATATAGGAGTTACAGAATTCTTCACCTTAACTGAAACCTATCTTTGCCCATAAAATTCCACTATCTTCCATAACTTTTTTCAATAGATTTCAGTAATTCTGACCAAGATAAAGTCATGCACTTATCTTCTTATTACTTCTAGATTATTGTTTCATTTCATTTTTCCTATTTAAAAATGCATATTATTCCACTATACCACATTCTTTCCATCCTTATAAAATGTATCATACTCCAGGATATTGTCCCATTTACTTCCATTTGAATAACATTGCTTACAAATTCTTTCTTTACTCCATTTATTCCTTAGGAGAATGCCTAGCACATAATAAGCTCTTAGTGCTAATTGGTTGACTATCATTGTCCCCCATAACTTGATATGTTGCTGACCAAATTAACAATCTGGCTTCATTCATTGATCCTCTCAAATATAATAGCTTTCTTCACCACTTTTTTAGGAACATACATTTACAAGATTTCATTATTTCTTGAAATAATTGCTTCTCCACTATGTCTACAATTATCAGTATGTTTTACCTTACAGCTTCTTAAAAGGCTGTTTGTCCTGATTTAGACTTTACCTCTCATCCTTAACTTGCTTGCCATATCTCAAATTCCCCATCTTCATATTTTAATTTACCTCTGGTGAGCAAATTTAAACTGGCCCTTACTGACATCCTAGATTCCTTTAATTCTTTGGCCTTTGGCTTTGCCTGATTTGTTAATCAATATGCTTTTGTTTTCTACATTCTCAGGTTTTTCTCATGCCTCTTCCTAAACTGTTGACCATTTCTTGAAAATATCTTAATTGGGTTCGTCAAAATTCTCAACTTGATCTTCACTGCTGTTTTCTATGATTTTATCAATGAATTTCCTGGTGATTCTTCTGAATCTTTGTGAGCTTCTCAAGTATTGAATTCCAACCCTGATCCCTCTGTTTTTAGCAGGTGAGCTCACAAATTAATGATAAGAAGAAAATCAAGATATGAGTTACCTCAGTTCACCAAAGACAGATTTTTGCCTCATAATTTCTATCTTCATTTGCTCTATTCTCCTATTTCCAATGCTCTTCTAAATTCTTTTTGAGCACATTTTCACCACCCGTGGAGCCTTATTTTATCAATTGTCCTCTCTGTTACCTATTCAGTCTTTCTATTTTCACTACTATAATAACAATACGAGCAAGTATTCTGAAACTCCAAAACTCTTCGATCCAATTTCACTGATTCTCCCATTCTTCTTCCTCTCACCACCAAAATCCTTAAAAGAGAAATCACTACTTGCTACCTCTACTTTCTCACTTTATGCTCCCTTTCTTAATTTTGACTTCTGCTTCTAGTTCTCTGAATTGAATGTCATGAAAATGGTCAACATTGACTTCTTAATTACCAAATGTATTATTTTTCTCAAGTTTTTAATGCCTCTGAATTCTATATAACATTCTACTTTGTAGATGCCTTTTGCTTTTCTAAAACTTTCTCTTATCTTGGTTTCTATGATACATGTTCATTAATATCTTTCTGTATTGCAGTTTTCCTTTTCTGTTTCATTTGCCTTCACTTTCACAGTAGGGACATACCCTAAGGTCATGCACTTTCAATGCCATCTTCTTTGGTTATGTCATTATCTTCTGCAATTTCAACTATGGGGGAAAGGAAAAAGAGAGTACCATTGTTGTATACCTCTTGTTTCATTAGCAGAATTAATTCCTTATATGAAAATTCCCTACAGCAAGACAGACCAGCATATTACATTCAATTAGTTGCCTAAGAAAGTGAGGAATTTAATGATTTGCCTATCATCCCACAAGTAGTATCCGTCAGAGGTAGGACCTAAACTTAGGTCTTACAAATATCTATTACACTGTACTGCCTCTTCTGGTACCTTTAAAGCATCACTTTCATGTAAATGATTCACAAATTTAGATATCTAGTATAATCTTTCTGTTGAGCTATAGTACCACATTTCACCTTGTAGGTTAAGTGTTGCCAACTAAATGTACTACTGTCATATTATACTCAACAAATTTAAAGCCAAACTCAACATCTTATTTCTAAAAATTGCTCTGTTTCTGTCAATGTCTCTTCCAGGTGTGAAAGTGCAGTCATCTTTGATAATAACTTACTTCTTCCCCATATGCAATTAGTTACAAAGCCCTGTCAATTTTCCTTTGAAAATTCTTCAGTATATTTCTTCTCTGGAGTACTATATTTTTCTAAGTGATTTACTTTATTTCTATGAGTATGCTACAATGGCCTAAAATTTTATAGAGAATATCAAAGGACAAGAAAGATAAGAAGCTTTCAAAAATGAAATCTTGATGATACAAACATATAAGATTCTGATCTCTTAGATTTCAAGAGAAGAAAATATAGTATGAACATAAAAAGAGTGCAATGGTCCTATAATAGCACCAGAAATGTGTAAGCAAATAATAAGGTAAGGTTGATAGGAGGAGTTGCATTAAGTTATATTTGGGATAAAAGGAAGATCAGAAAAGGGAACAGATCTACAGCTATGAGTGAATGGAACAATCACAACAAATAACAAAGAGAAGTCTCAGAACTATTTAATCGTAGCTGTGCCTCAATTTTCTCTATGTAACATCACATTAGAAAGAATATTACAATAACAAAATGTTAATAGGAAATCCAAGATATATGAGGAAATGGTAAGTGAGTTTATAGGTGTCCTTAATGAGTTCAGATAATCTAGCTCTGAAGAACTATATCCACCCCAGAGTCCTGAAATTTCTGACATATGATTAATGAATCACTGTCAGTGATCTTTTATGGACCTTAGAGAATGGAAGAGGCAATTCAGGGGTACATAAGAACAAATTTTATAATTTTTAAGGGGAATAGAGAATCTATAAAGTGATTTTAACTTGAATTTCCATCTAAATTCTACAATGCATTATTAAAGGCATAATTTTGATCATTTAGAAAGGAAAAGAATGATGTTTAGAGCAATCATGGTTCATCAAAAACAAATTAACCTGAACTATCCTACTTTTTTCTTTTTTTGACATTTACTAGAATTTCAAATCAAAGAAATACCATATCTGGTATGCTGATTACAAGCAAAGCATCCTATTAAGTTTTTCGTGTTCTTTTTGTGTACAAGTTGCCTTTTCCTTTAGCTCCCATCCAGAATAGTTATATGTCAAGAAGTACTTCCACCAGGTTCACTTTTTTTTCCTTCCTTCCCCCTAATCACTGGATCCAATTGTAATGACTAGACAATGGGAAAACCTAATAAGACTTGGATGAGATGAAAGTCAAAAAGTCAATTTCTTTCAGTGAGATGAAGAAGACCCATGAGGCACTATCATCTGACACTGGACAATGTTCACAAATGTACCATAGCATTTGTCATATGATTTTTAAAAAAAATAATTTATTAAATGATAATATGGTATATGAATTAAGAAGTAGTTGAATGACTGGAATGGAAATAGTTATTTATAGATCCAGAAGTGGGGTGGGTGAAGAGTGGAATTCACCAAAAGTCTTTGCTATTCAGCATTTTATTAGTGATTTGGAGAAAAGTAAATCATGACAGGCTCACCAAATTTCAGATGACAAAAAACCAAGAGACCTATCTCTAAAGACTAGAACATTGGGTCAGATTTAATAATGTGAAAAAGAATAATATAAAATATTACATTTTGGTACAAAGAATTAAATATACAAATGCAGGCTGAAGGAGCTAGCCAAAATGTCAATTCTTAATTTTAAAAAATGTGGTAAAATAGAAGATTTAAACATTATGAACCATATTTCACAAAAGAGGAAACTGAGGCTCTATTAGTTAAAGAAACTTGCCAAGAACCACAAAGCTAGAAATATCTAAGGCAAGAATTTTAGCCATGTCATTCAATTTTACTTTTAGCTTACTTTTAACTAGACCAGACTATTTCTCTAAATGAGAATATGTTATGTCAGGATCATAAAAGGAACTGAGGATTTTTAACTTGAAAAAGAAAAAAAAACTACATGGAGGGAGACATAATATCTATTTTCAAGTATTTGAAGGTTTTTCACCCAGAAAAGAGATCATGTTTTCCAGCTTGGATCCAAAGGATAGAACTAAGTACAACAGGTAGAAGATGAAGAGAGGAAAATTTAAGCTGCCTTTAAAGAAAAGAAAACTTCCTAACAATTAGAACTATCAATTGTGGGTTCTCTCTCTTAAAATTACCTTTTATAATCTATGCTTGTAAAGATGTTGGATCAAATCACTCATTGGACATTGAGAGGTCAAAAGTTGTTTTATTTTTTATCTTTTTATCCCTACCAGTGAGCACAGTGCCCTGAAAACTTATGAAACTCTTTAAAACTCCTAAATATAAAGTGGTGGTTTTTTATGTTGAATTGAATTAGTCTAAAAGAGACATAAAATGCCTCTATCAGTAATGTATCAGTAGAGATCTTAAATAAGAGAATGGATTCACTAATTATGGGGGAGAGGGTATTTTAGAATGGATTCCTATGCAAGTATGTGTCAGACAAATTGATCTCTGTTCTAATTTTATCATCATTCTGATATTTGTTTTAATCCACAATTTGACATTATTGGACATTAAATGGGAAAATGAAATGTAGTCATAGAAAGAATAGATATTGATTATTAGGCAAGATGGCTGGATGAATTGGAGTCAGATATAGCTATAGACTCCAGAAAATACTTGAATTTTGCACCAGACCAAATAATGATCAAGTAATGTAATGTGAAATTATAGTGACTTTTTCTGCCCCATAACTGAAAAAAGTAAAATCAAAAGCCAATGTGCAATGGAAAAAAAAAAAACAAAAACCTATCAAGCTCATTTCAGGGAAACATGCCCAGAGGTCCAGCACAATATTTAAAGAGAACATTGGGGTGCTGAGAGGCTTTCTCTTCTGAGGTGGCACTAACGACCCTTCAAATCCAAGACTGAATCTTAAAGGTTGGGGGATAAAGTGAAGTGGAGCTAATCTCAGAATATGAAAATCAGCTCAGAAATCCAGATCATGTATCCAGGTGTTATGGTGGATGGATTGTTGGGCATGGGATCAAGAAGAACTAAGTTTAAATGTATCACAAGACACTTAATAACTTTGTGACTCTGGGTAAGTCATCTGATCTCTATTTGCCTCAGTTTCCTCATCAACAAAATTAAGATAATAGCACCTATCCCTCTAGGTTGTGAGAATCAAATGAGATCATATTTATAAAGGACTTATCACAGTGTCTAAAACATAATAGATACTATATAAATGTAAAGATGATAATGCAGAGAAAGACCAACCAGTTAACAATTTTAGTAACAAAAGAACAGTAGAAAGAAGTGTCTGGCCCAGGAAAAAAGCCTAAGTTCGGGAACTAAAGTTGATGAAATGAATAAATCAAAGAAAACATCAATCATCATAAGAAATATTATAGATTTAGAGGTTTCCCCAAAGAAGGAAAGAGTAATTCCATAATTCCATAATAACTTGGAGAAAAAACTGTATCTACACTAAGTCTACAAAGATAACTAAAAGAAATAAAACAAGAGATTGAAAATAATTATATAAAAATATAGAGTATAGAATTTGAAAGTGAGTAAAAAGAAAAAGTATTAAACTTTACCCAAATAACAAATTCTCTGAAAAGTAGAATAGAGATCAAACAGAAATCAATGACTCCATGAAATACCAAGAAATATTGAAACAAATTAAAATTACTAGAAAATATAAAATATACTATTTAATATAAAATATACAAATAAAATATAAGCAATATAAAATAAAAATCATCTTGGAAACAAGTAAACAAAAGATAACTAAAGATTTATTAGACTTTTTGAAAACTGTGATTTTAAGAAAAGGCCTGAATCATATATTTTAAGAAATAATAAATAAAAATTTCCTGCATCTATTAGAACCAGAGGGAAAATGGAAAACAAAATTCACCAAGCAACTCTTTAAGGAATCCTTTAAGACATAGTCTTGGGAATTATAAACAAAATTCAAAGCTCAAATGCAGACTAAAAGTAGTTTAAATACCATATAATTATATTTAGGATTATGCAAGATCTAGTAGCTTCTACATTAAATGAGAGGCGATCTTGGAAAAAAATTCCACTAAAGATGCAGCTTTATGATCAAGAATAACTTACTCTGCAAAGTTGAGTATTCTCTTAAAATTTTATTAGATGTATTTTTATGTGTTAGAGGACTTGCAAAGATAACAAAAAAAAAAAAAAAAAAAAAAAACTAGAGCTGGGTTTGCTGTTGTTCTTTAGTAATTTCCAAAACTTCATGATTCCTTTTGGGGTTTTATTGGCAAAGATTCTGGAGTGAGCTGCCATTTTCTTTTCCAACTTACTTTATAGATGAGGAAACTGAGAAAAGGAGTAACCTTTTCTCTCTTTTTAAGTAACCTGCTCAGTAAGTAATCACACAGCTAGTAAGTGTCTGCGGTAGGATTTGAACTCAGAACTTTTTTTAAAAAATTTCAGACTTGGTACTCTATTTATTAGGGCACTTAGCTGCCCAGAACTGAGTAGGAACCTTCAGATACAAATAAAAAAGTCCAGAGAAACTTTAAAAGATACTATTTGAGTAATTGGAAAGAACTTGTGTTGATATAATTAGCATTCTAAAAGAGAGAAAAGGAATAAGTGACCCCTCAGAAGTACAACTTCTTTACGAGTACTAAGAAGTTAAATAGAAAGAAAAAGTTAGACCGAGGGTTGCATCTTCCCAGTTTTAAGTTGGGAAAGATAAGGACAGATATAATGAATATCCTATAGAAAACAAAAGAAGAAAATACAATTTTCTATTTCTTATAAAACAAAGATGAAAGAAGGGTTTGATATATATATATATATATATAAACCACATTTTTATCTGGAAAGAACAAAGGAAATTTGATAACATAAATACTAGCAGTTTTGATTTAAAAAAAAACTCACCAGGGAAACAAATAGAATTAGGAAAGGAAATCAACTGGGAGAATGAAACTAGATGTGGAGTAGCTACATGTAAAATAAATGTATTGATCCTAAAGGAGAAATTTAAAGAGAGGAGAACTAGAATCCAAGGGGACCAGAACACTGGATTAGAATCTTAAAACTAAGATCTTGGATGAGAATTACAGATTTTTTTTTATTTGAAAGGACTTCAGAGATTATAATGAATTCAGAAGAGTACTGAACTTAAAGTGCAAATTCAGAAGGAACAACAATAACAATTAAATCAAAACAAAACAAAACAAAAAACTCTTAAAGCTAACAATATGTTGCTCACCAATCTCTTACATTTAGCAAACAAATAGTTAACTCAAATTAAATGTGTTCAAAATAAAGATGTTACATCCCAAAGATAATTAGCTATGGAATGCTTCCATAACTTCTTTTCTAGTTATCTCTAAGTTCTGGAACATGGCAAACTCCTATAGAACAGAGACTTCACCTGATTTATCTTTGTAACTTACGGAACTCCTTACCCAATGTTTTGCCTATATAATATATACTTACTAATATTTTAAGTGAATAAATGAATTAATGTATATTTATTATTTCTGGACCACCTGGAGTAGTTTATGTGTGATTGTGTATTGTGGTTTGTTAATGAGTTCCTTCCTAAACCTGGAGCAAAGCATTATTACATAGAACTCAGGGTTTGGAATCAAGAGACAGAGTCTGATTTCTGTCCTGGTACTTAAAAACTTAATAGCTATGTTACTTTAACCAAATCTTTTTCACCCCTTATTCTCAATTTCCTCATTTAAAAATGTGTTCATTAATGCTTATGATCTAATTCATAGGGTTTGTGTAAGAAAATTATTGTCTTAGAATGTCTTAGAAAACAGAATTATCAATATATATAAATGTCTTATTTCCTTAGATTTTAAGAAAATTCAGTAAATAACTGTAATATTTTGAACCTCGATTCAATGACCTATATCATTTTCCAAACCCCAAATCAGACTTTTATCTTTAGTGCATCAATGCTTGATATGTCATTTCACACAGTACAATTTCATATACACCATGGATAACCTTTAATGCATCAATGACTGTATCAAATGCTATGCTTAGGTCTTTTTAATGATTGAATAATTTTAAGATCATTGTAGAAATATGAAATAACACAATGAAGTCAGGACCTGAAAAAAATTTAACAGGAATGTGTCAAGAAAGATTTTTTTTTCTTTTTGTATTACAATACTATCAAGGCTTCTGAAGGTAACTGCCAGGAAATCTGGCTTTTCTGCCTTCTAACTCACCAGTGTATGACTTATTCTTGGCATGTTTCTGCTCTGAAGAGGAATCCGAAAGAGGGTATGGCCTTGGGGCAAGAAAAAAAGAAATAAAGAAACCTTGAATTATCCTATTCTACCCTGTTTGGGTCTGCTCCCTTCCTAATTTTCTTCAAGTCATTTTTATCATACTCTCCCTTTGCTTCTGCCATCCAACATACTATATTCTGTGACCCCCAGAACCCTTCTACTTACTTTTGAAAGCAGTATGGTCTGTGCTTGTATCCACACAATACCTCTAATAAGGTAGAACATTTGTTCAGGCTAAAGACACTTAATTCATAATTTTAGTGACATCAAAAACAAAAGACTTTTGGGCCTAGTAGGAATTTATTGTCTAAACTAGCTATACAATTGCATGAAGTCAGCCAGAAAATTCACAAAAGAGCATATTGTTGCATCTGGATCTCAATATGGAAAACCCCTAGCATGGTGAGTGGGCTCTCCTGTAGTGAACTTGAGGGATGATGTGGACACAAAGTCACACCAAATTAGATGGCATGGATGGCTTATGGCCTACTTCATTAAAGGGTACACTAATAGCTTCCAAATTGTTCTTCCTCAATTCTTTTATCATTATAGTTCATTCTACATATTGCTGCCAAAGTAATTTTCCCTATCACAGATATGACCATGTGATTTTCCCCATTCAAACAACTTTAATGATTTCCTGTTGCCTCTTGGATAATCTGTGAATACTTCTGTTGACTTTTTAAAGCCCTGTAAAGGCAGCCTTTATCTATCTTTCCAATATTATTGGATATTATACACATCCCACACTCTCCAGTTCAACTAACGTGGCCTTCTCTCTGTTTCTCCTGTGTGATACTCTCGTTTCTATGCACTTGCGCTTGCCGTCTTCTTTGTCTGGAATGCATTTCTTTCTTTCCTTTGCCTCAGAGTCCCTCTTTTCCCTCAAGAATTAGCTCAGGCACCCTTTGATACATGAAAAATTTCCAATCTCCTAACTGCTTTTGTCTTCTGAACGATTCTGCATGCAATTACTTTGTATATTTTCTTAAATTCACTTTATATTTATGCTGGATTCTGTATGGGCTTTTATCCCGCATTAAAATGTAAGCTTATTGCAAGTAAGGGAGGCTTGATTATTTATATCCCCAAGGCCTAGGACAGAACCTAGAACATAATAAGCTTTTAATAAACAGTTGTTGATTGATTAACTGAGGTCACAGTTTCACTGGAGAATATGAGAATAAATAAATGGTACCTTAAAAGTACAATGTTATCCAACTTGTTAGATGCTGTGCAAATCGTTTAACCTTTCTGTGATTCTGTTTCTCATCTGTAACACTAAAGTATTTTCCAGTTATAAAATTAGAACCTATTATCTTAAATTTGGAGGAAAATATAGAGACAATAGGGTATAGTGGATGGAGAATAGTTCTCAGAGTCAAGAAAACCTGAGTTCCCCTCTTCTTTCCTATATATGTGGCTAATTGACACTTGTCAGTCGCATCATTGCTCTCTCTCACCCCCTAAAAACAAATAAAAACATGTATTTGTCGATGGTTATAAACCTGATTTGATAGAGAACATTTCCCCAATAATAGGCTTTCAATATCATTGAAGTTCCATACAAAAAATATATACATATATAAATGAGACATTTATTAAATACAGTATCACAAGATTCATAGATCTAGAACTGGGCCAATCTCTTTATTTTACAGATGAGGAAACTAAGGTACAGGAAGTTAAATGAGTTTGACAAAATCATCCAGAGTACCAGTTTACATTGTCTTCCTTGCTAGTAAAGAGTGCACAGCACTATCTTACATAATATACCAAATAGGCAAAAATAAAGTCATAAGACTTTTTATACCTCTCATATCTTAATCATCATGAAAGAATAGTAGTTATATATCTTTTGACTCTCAGTCCAGGGCTCTATCTAGTCTATTATATTTCAGAATTATTTACAAGTAAAATATATTTTATCAAGAGCTGAACAAATTTCAAAACAGATTTTTTCACATTGTCTTGACTTTGTTCTTAATCTGTTTTCTGAAAAGTCTAGTCCAACCATTTAAAGCAAAATGAATCTTTATTCTACAGACCTTTAAGCTAAGACTTTCAGAGGGAGTTGTTTTGATTGCCAAAAAGATACTTGTACTCCAAAAACTAGACTAAGACCGTGAACTCATTTCATCTCGACTACTAAGGATCACTTGAATGACAATGACTTGTAGTCAATACTCATTAGGATCAAATTTTCACTGATGACCTTCAAGTAAAAATCTTAATACATCCTATTGCCCTTACCAGTCCCTCTAGTCACTCATTCCACTAAGTCAAGCATCCAGAAGTTCCTCTTGGAACACATAACAAAGCAACAGATGGTCATTAGATTTCCAGAAGCCCTCCTTATGTTGAAGTGCCCTCACTCCCACCTCTTTGTCTTTTTAGGCTGACAGTTTAAAACATTTATAAAAATTCTGTAGGGCTTTGTTGACATCTTAAGTTGCATTTTTGCTCCGCCATCAAATTTGTTTCAAAGAGAGAAGAAATGAATCCTTGCTAGGGAAGCTCTGTAGTGTAATGCAGTCCCTGGAGAGTAAGCACAGTTCTTGGAGACAGATGCACAGTGAACTAACCAGCTCATAACTGCAGGGGTTGCCCTAGCTCCTGTATAAATGTAAAGCCTTGTAAAAGCAAAAATAAACGTAACATCGAAAAGTAATGTAACATGCTCACCATTTTGGGCTGAAAGGCTTCAGAAGTACGCTGCTAGATTTTCCCTTGGGATCTCTGTACTTTGTAGTTTGTTTCTCTCTATGTCCTACATCATTACCTCCTTTCTTTCCAACACCTGAATTCTCCACGTTTCCTTAATAGTAGCTATGCTCTCAAGGATAACCCCCCAAAACCTTCATTGCAAAGAAGGTCATTATGTAATAGATAGAAACCTTAAGAGGAAAAAATCCCACATCAACTGGTGGTATAATCCCCAAGGGAAAACAGACTTTAGTTGAACAATCGGAAACCTGGCTTGCTTTATGGTGTTTACACTGCTGCTTGCTAATGGATCACCATAAAGGAAGCAAAAGAGCTCTTAGACCATTGAGTATGCTATCATGGGAGTCTTCTGAGTGTGCCTTTTTTATTTGCTGCAGTCAGGTTAATGAGCTCACCAGCCCACTTGATGTTGAGGACTTTGTAACAAAGCAATCTCTCATTAAATGCTGCCTGGCACCGCTCTCTTGAAGCAAAGGGACATTCAGATTATTGAATGCCTTTGTACTCCTCCTTCCTACCAGGCTATGGAGTCCAGCAGTGGCATCAGTCCCACACACTTCCTGGCAGACATCCAGTCATCCGCCTGCCCTCTTCAAACTGCATGGGCATTTGCCAATCTAAGCAGCACTGGTAGGCAAACAAGCATGGCACACGACTCCTCTGGCTGATGGCCAAATGTGCAGCTGAACAATCTAATTTGTTTCTACTGTACAGGGAAACATTCTTCCCCATTCTTTCCCATTCAGTTGAATTTACGTGTAAAAGTTTTGTTAGAGTACAAAGGAATGGGCATTTATCTACATCCTCTTTCTGCTTTTACACCTTTTTAGTCTCAACAATGCAGGTCAGGATTTTGTCTGCGGCTTTATTTTAAGTACCTACCGGCTGACAGTTTCTTCAATGAAATGACCCTAGAGTGTTATCAGCTAGCTAGCAGGTGTGTCTCTATTCAGAATCTTGCAGGCAGCAATGCATCCTGGGTAAAAAAGCAATCTAAGCAAAATCCAGCTTTTTCCTATGAGATTTAAGAGTTCACTGTCATAAAAAAAAACCCTTGCAAAGATTTTTTTTTTAAGTTGTCTTTCTGTTGGGCATTTATTTTGCCCTAAGATATTGACCCTTTTCATATCTGCATTGTTTAATTTTTAAAACAATTTTCAGGAAATATTTCTGTTCAGTTTGATGCTGGTAAATTTTTTTTTTAGTTTCAAGCCACTAAATGTTTACATGGAATGATCAAAAGATTAAAAGTGTGCACAGAACAGATGTGCAGATGCTAAGTAAGTCTTAAGATAGTTGAGCACATATTATTGCACAGGGTATTTTTGAGATTAATCAGGGAAAGATCATTTTTGTTCAACTAAAATTAGATGGCCTTACTTTGTTCACCTTTTCAATGTATTCATGAATAATTTTTTCACACTATTTCAGGGCAGTTTTCCTTAAGAAGAAAACACAGTATATTTAGGTGATTTGCATACACACACAATAGTTTGCCTGTTTTTTCTTGGAACGTTGTCCAATCAAGTGTAATCTTAGATTTAAATGGTCCACTACATTGTTAGTTTAAGATTTTGAATAACGCATAGAATGTGCATTCAAAACTAATGGCTACAAAAGATTGAAATTTAAAGCCAAGCAATGAAAGCACTAAAATATAATTGTGTAACTTGAAATACTCACTGAATAGAAATTAGATGGAAAGAACCATGCTCTTCTGAAAAATAATGATATTTCCACGTCTTTCTTATCTTAGTATTTGCAAAGAAAGCATGATGTAATAATTGGACAAGTTCCTCCATTCCCCTCAATCTTATTTTCCTCCTGAGCAAAATGAAGGTGTAAATGCTAACAGGGCTCTAGTACTTACATTCTAAGTAAGTGACTGTTCGATATGTGATTCTATGTATATAACTCTAAGATAGTTTTGAAGGGTGAGTGGAAGGTCAGGAGACATCATTTCATTAATGGAGGGTTTGCCAGCATGGAATCTTTCTCCACTGTCACATATTGGAAACTCTTCTGACTAAATAATTTTACCAAAGACATACTTGTCTGACTCAACAAATATTAATTTAAACTCTATTGCTTCACATGTACCTATTTATGATTTAAGAAAAAATTAAAAGAATTTTAAAGTTACACGATAAGTTCCATATTTTATAAATACAATTTATTTTAGAATTTGTTTATAGGTCAGTTTAATTTTTAAAATAGTCTTTTCAATCATTTCCTCATTTTGTAGTATTTTTCCCCAAAAAAGTTTTGCTATATGGGAGATAAATCAGATATCCCTATGAACTCTCAATTTTTAATTATATCTTGTCCTTAAAAATTATGCTGATTTTAGAGGACAACACTTTCATTTCCACTCACCATTATGCTCTAAAAGCTAATTCTTTTTTAAAAATGGAATCACTATCAGTCAGTTCTTGCTTATAGTTAGGCCATTAACTGTATTTAATCCCAATGTTAAATTCAAATAGAAGAGAAAATATAATAATTTAAAAAGTCATTTATATATATTGTTTTAAAGAAGAAATGGTTTGGGGATAGAATTTTTAATTATACATTTTCCCCCTTATTTGGGGAAACCAATACAAATTATTCTCTCTTGTATTTGATAAAGAAGTACCAAGACAGAAACATGATTAAGGGTTAGTAGATGTACTCCCTCCCATGCCTGAGAAGAGTTCTGCTTTCCTTCTAAGAATATCTCAAACTGATGCACAATTAGACTATTCCCAAAATCCATGTGAGTATATGACACCAAAACATTAGGTTAATTCCATCAAGCTAGATGTTTGGAGTCAATATAGACAAAACATTCAGTTGATTGACTGGATTTTTTACTCTCTCAAATGAGTTGTCCATATAGTTTGTCATGCTGAAGTTAAAGACTATCTATGTCGTAATAAGTATTCATTAATCAGTTCGATTAAGTAAAAAATGGCTATTGTGGCCCTCATCATTCTCTAGCATCTATTGATAATAGATCAAATGTTGTTAAAAATGGAAATTTTGTCAGTTACCTAGCAATCAGATACATGTAGCTTTTAATCAAATGAAAACTTTTTATTGTGTGGGGGATATGTCAATTCTGGAATGTAATCATATAGCACATATTTGGAACATAATAGCTGGATTCTTATTTTGAGGACCAGGAAAATTTTATGGAGTTAGGCAACATATTACATGGGAGTGAAATATGACATTAAGTAAAGGAAAAATAATATTTCTATGCAATTCAGAATCTGACATATTTCTCTTAAATATTTGAACTCATTACTATTTAGTTAGCTCTTAAATATGGGAATGTTGCACTTTGATAATGATTGATCAATTTTCTAATAAATTTGCTTATTGTCTCTTTACTTAAGTTTTATAAATGACAAAGAGGATGATGCAAGGAAACACACATATTTAATTAAATATGCATATATAGATAGAATGTGTTGGTTTTAGAGAACAATCTAGATGATGCATGTTAAATTAGGTGTGTAAGGTTTCAAAGTCTTTTTGGATGCTGACTGATAGCCATCATACCTGTAATTTAAATGGGCCACCTTTTAAGAGGACCTTGCTATAATACATGTATGTGTCCATGTATGCACACATTTGTTTTGTATTCGATATCATAATATCTTGCAATTAAAATCAATTTACATTTACACACCAAAAATGTAGAGTGTCATCTTTGGAGGTTAAGAAAAGGATTCCAACCTATCCTAAATGCTTGTGATGAGAAGATTGGTTGACAAAATTCTCTGCAAGCAGTCTTCAATTTTTTATCTAGCTATTTATAGAAAACTGCAGAAACAGCTGAGCTGACTGAAGTGATGTCACATTTGCTGATGGAATGGTTTGTTCCAGAGCACGCTCAGAGGCTGCATGAGTCTGCTTAAGGTTTGGTACGCAACCCTAAGCAGTGAGAAGGTGTAAACATGGGCATTTTTCAGCCCCACCGATCAATATTGCATTGATGACTCTCTGCTGAACTTTAACCCCACGAGGAATACCAATAGCACCACACTGCATCTTCCAGTCTGCAGAGGCTGCCTAGCGTAAGCTACCAATTTTACAATCGATCAAAAGTCATCTTTGTGAATAAAGCTTGAAATTTCGAGCAACAGCAAGCAATTTTTGAAAGGTCAGGGCTGGGTTTTTATTTGCTCGACCCACGCTTTCAAGTGGTAGCACAGTTCTTTTGTAACCACTAAAAGTAGTAAGAAAATTTCAGATTTTTTCCCCCCATGTATTTTTAGTAAGCCTTTGGGCATTTTCACTGTCCCTAAAAGAACATGGTTGCATGGCAACCTTCGCAGTTGCTATGGAGACTCCATGTGTAAGCAGCTGCTGCAATCAGCATTAACTCCAGGCTTGCAGGTTTGTCATTCCAATACATAGGGAGGGGGAAACAAATAGGACAGCGCATTGCCGTAAAGGGGAAGTCACCTAGATAATGTCACTCACAAACATATGTTCCACAATTATTCTTTCCACTGTTTTATTGCTGCAATTATAGCTAAACTAAGATTACAAAATTATATGGTTTTAATTTGCCTCTATTGACTATGTTTCACTTTCATTAAAATTAAGTCTAAACCCATTTACGTAGAAAACTGTTGGCTTTCTGGGAGGTGGGGGTGGAAATCCTTTGCTTTTCCATGTAACACCAACAACAGAAGAAGAGGAGGGGAAAATGTGCCAGTAGGAACTGTTATTATGAGGTAAATGACTTAGCCAAAATATAAATTAACCTACCATGCAAAACATGGTCCTCATCCTAAAATTCCATCTGCATTTCTAATATTTTCAGTTCTATCCATTCAGACCACAAGGCTGTATCAGATGATGCAAGTCTTTAAAATGCAAGTAGAAATGTCAGATAAGCTATCTTAAGCCTCTCTCCTTAGCTCAACCCATTTAGCTTTAATATTGGAGCCTGTGAGTACCATAACACCAACATTAACTAGGAGACTTTCAAGAACAGATATTCAGAACAGAGAAAAAAAAATCTGCATTGATATTTCTTCTAAACTCATTTGGAATCCAACCTTAGTGGGTCTGTCCACTGCAAAAGTCTTTGAATCCTCAAGGACTCTCAGATATATATCCCCTAGGAGGCCTGGTCTGAAATATTCAGACACAAGGGGGTTAACTGAAAGTATTCCTACCACGGCATTCTAAATTGTCTTGAAACTGTGGGCTTAACATCACAAAAATGTGTTTATTAGTTCATTACTCCTGTTCCAATATTTCTATTTCATGTTTAGTGATGTGGTACTTGGATGTGGAAAGCTAAGACTTCTCACTGAAAATCAGGACTTTACCTAAGGGCAAAGTAGCCACTTGCTTTTTAAAGCTTGTGACGCAGCACTCCCTAGCAGGCAAGGAGGCAAAGACTGGTAGAGTATTATTTTAGATTCTAGCAAGTATCATAGGATTTTTATTCTATATATTATATGTAAATGCTCTCCATGCCTCCTCCTATAGGATTGCCTTTTATCCTTTTAGAATTGAAATGGTTTGTATAATCAATGATCCACAAAAGAGGTCATTGGCAATATAACATTTCTTCGCGGATCTACTGGTGAGACCATAGTTTTATTAAAGGAATACGAGTCTCTCTTGGAAACATATGGGAAATAGCAGATACATTTCTAATAGCTATTTCAGATATTTTGTAGCCAATTGTTTAGGTGCAAATAATGTACAAAAATGGCTGTCCGTTTTTTAAAAGCACCTAATGCAATTTCAATGATTTTGTCAGCAAGAATGTATCACTTTAGCTTTTTTTTTTTAATAATTCATCGCCTAGAAGCTCCTAGACATATGCCAGAAGATACATGTCCAAGATGTTAGAATAGAAAATATATAGAATAATCTGCATAATAGGATATAGGTTATAATAAGAAGGCATAATTGCATATTCTAAAATCTCATACTGAAGCATATTTTAAGTGAATTATAAAAACACCTGAAAAATTAATGTACTCCTGATTTTAAAATGCACAAGTACAAAACAATTCAGAAATCTGTAAGCCAGTTTTACCATATTTAGGGAGAACTCTAATTATATTGTTCAAAGGACTTTTCTAAAACAACCAAATAATAAATTATCCAATATGAAGAATGATCTTTTTAAGGCTTGTATTTTTAAATTTTTTGTCTCTTAGAATATAAAAGGAACTGGGTTTTTTTTTTTTTTTAATTGTGAATTGCTACAAAAATGTACTCCTAGAAACTCTACTCACCACCATTAGGACAGAAACTTATTTCCAAGGCCAAGTACAGTCCATATAAACACTTGCAAATAGGGGCTTACAATGAAAACACTGAGAGACCCTTAACTATAGCAATATGGGCAGGTGCTGCTGTAATATACAAATCCAGATAACATTAAATGACCTATTTTTAAAGCCTGTCCAAGAAAAAAAATGACATCAAGAAATTGAATTCTTTGCCCTTTACTTTAATAGTTCCTTGTCATGCAGACTTCAAATCAGAAAGGGTGATCACCACAAAACAAATTCCCAACCCATTACACACAACAAGGGTATCTTTTTGCAATTCTGTAGACTGATATCTATGGCCTAATCATTATTGCTAGTTCCTGTAAAAATAGAGGGCAGAGAATTCTGAGTCACATAAACTTAGATTTACCAGTAAGCATTTTGAGTTGATATTTTAAATTTTAAAATAGCAAATCACAAAGGTCTCTTGTAAGTGCCAATCATTCCTCAACATACCAATACACCTTTAAAATTAATTTTGTAAATATTGCATTGTCATTTATAAATAGTATTTCTTTTAATAGCAGATTTTTTGTATGCCAAAAGTGAGATTAAAATCAAAATAGAAAATTGCTTAACCTTTGGGTGTTTCAGAATGATGTAATATGTATGTATACATATATATGCAAGTTATATATATACACATATTCATATA
Organism: Myrmecobius fasciatus; assembly: GCA_023553655.1. NCBI lineage: Eukaryota > Metazoa > Chordata > Mammalia > Dasyuromorphia > Myrmecobiidae > Myrmecobius > Myrmecobius fasciatus. Next base: position 57,501 of record JAJPUD010005803.1, read on the forward strand.
TATCTCCTTTTGATAGCAATATACATTTAATAAAATAAGGGAATAAACTACATAATTTAAAATAGGTGAACTGAAAAAATAACTTCTGTCTTTATAGACCAAAAAAAATCTAAAATAATTATTTGGATAATATGAACCCTCTCCCCCTGCAAAGTGCCCAAGAAAGATGACATATAATTGGCCTGTATAATCCAGTCTAGTTTACATTGAATACATTATGCAAATTCTAACTCAGACCTTAATTTCACTTCAACTGTCTAAACCAAGCCTCAAAGCCTGATTTTTTTTTTTGATAAAGGAATATACCTTAACCTATTTTCCCAATATTTTTTTAAAATAACTAATTTGGACCACTTGCTAAAGAAGCACAGTCATTTGCTGTTGTCACAGAAAGTATGAAATCTTACAATCCAGTTAAAACAATTTGATTTATTACAGTGTGAACCTGAATTGCACAGCCATTATACCTGTGGAACTTATAATGAGAAATTTGGGGTATCTAAAGACTGCATGATTGCATTCCCCTCCCCCAGTCCACCCACCTACTGACAGCTGATGGACTGCCCAGATGGAAAATAAAGGCTGTGCTTTCTGGAATTTCTAAGAAGCAATTTCATCTCATCTTTGTTCTCTATGGCTCATACAATGTGTTTTTCTCAAGAAACATTAGAAAAACTTATTTATTAAATAATTACTTTATTTTTTAAAAGCAAAAATAGGAGTTTAACAAGTAAAGAAATATTTCTCTGGTGCAAGCATATAATATATAGTGACCAAAATAAAATGTTTTGTCATTAGAACTTTCAAACTATCACGTGAATTATATACCTAACGTAATAAAATACTTTGCCTAACTTTAAATATTCAGGTTTACTTTATGATTTTGAAATTTTAGCTTCCTTATTCAGGATACAGGTAAGGAATGGTATCAATTGCCAAAAAAAAAAATAATGAAGGCCAAACAAAATACCATGAACAGACTCCAGAATATACCCATCAGTATTCTCAGCCCATTTACTATTATAGAATGGATTTGCCTAGACAAGAATGGTGTCACGAAGAAATAATCCCCAATATTTTTCAAATCTGTCTTTTCATTACCTTAGACCCTACTTTCTTCACTGATAAATAGGAGATCATATAACCAAAAACTAAGGGCATATTTTGATGTACCCTAAGGGGTAAAATATTTAACTTAAATCTAAATGAACACCTTCTACTCAATTTTTTCCTCCACTTTCATATATTATATTATCCTAAACAAGGTAAAAACACATACTGGTTTATCCACCCTTTTCATAGTTCCCCTTAGCATAGACTTTAACTGTGTCAAAATTATTTATAAACATTTTACAAAGAACTATTAGAATATCTGCAATTGGAATCACTGGCTCAATTATTATCAACATTATTTATGCTACAATATAGATTTAAAGAAGTGTATAGGATACATCAACTGAAGCTATTTGCAGAAGAAGGTTGCTCCATAGCAATGTATGGCTAGAGTTTCAAAATTAAACAGCAAGTAATAGAAAAGATTTTAAGGCCATTGCCTGTATACCTGCAAAATCTTCAAAATAGTAAAGGTCTGCATAGATAAGGTTTAGAGAATTGGGTTTAAAAATAAAATACATAACCAGGTATTTTATTCCCCAAAATGCCAGTATGCTAGGAAATTCTCTCTCTCTCTCTCTCTCTCTCTCTCTCTCTCTCTCTCTCTCTCTCTCTCTCTCTCTTTCTCTCTCTCTTTCTCTCTCTCTCTCTCTCTCTCTCTCTGTCCCACTCTCTGTCTCTGTCTCTGTCTCTCTGTCTCTCTGTCTCTCTCTGTCTCTCTGTCTCTCTCACACACATACACACACACACCCCTTATTTACATGTATGCATCTAATATATAGAAAAAATGGAAAGTAAAATAATATATATATATATATATATATATATTTCCCAAAGAACTGAGTTTGGTTCCTTGTGTTCTTCATATGATCTCTATCATATACTAGTAGGGCAGAATAATCTAGCTGAGACCAAAGTCAAAAATTTCAGAATCCTATGGAAAGCTAAAAGCCACCATGGTAGAATGTTGTTATTTAAGAAGGACTTTTTAAAATTCAGTTATTTTATTTAAAGGGAGACACATTCAATTCTCTTTCTCCTTATCTACATTCATATCAGTTAAGCAGTCTTATATTTGACTTCTTATTGATTTCAATGCCTTTCTTCCAAAGGATATCACAAGATGGCTTCCAAAAGAAAAATAATAACTATTTAAATATTATTTATGTTTTGCTTGGCAGACTTGTCTAATTAGCAAAAAAAAAACCTTTCTTATTCAGTGCAATAATATTTACGGAATTTGTGCTTTTAGGAATAATTGTTGAAAACAGTGGCAGTTTTTTTTTTCTTTTTTTCCCCCATTGAATTCTCTATGGGCTTTTCACTGAAATGTTATGTTGTCAAATCCAAAGGACAAACATTCAGTGAAATTAAAATGCAGATTTTTTACATAGGAAAAATATCCCATATGATTTCATTTCTTGTTTACTGAATTTTCAATATTTAGGTAAAATCATCCAAGATCCTTAGATCTCCCAATATATACTTACCACTTTGGTTATATTTGATGTATATTTTAAAAGAAGTGATAATTTTTCTAATTTACAATCTTTAAAATTGACCTATTTAACTAAATAGTGAACAATTTAATAACTTAAATAATCTCTATATAATAAATATCAACCATAAGACTATATAAATATAATAATAATTTTTAAAATAATAAAAAGAAAGGCAGCAGATATATAGCATATTGTAAATTTAACTAATAAAGCTAAATTTATATTGGCAAGATTAATTGAACAAATATTCATCCACTGTTAATATATTATTTTGGTTCAGTTTCTTGCCAGTAGCCTAACAATTCTAATCAAATGTTACTCTAATACATTTATTATCTATACACAGTTGTATACATGGTTGTAAAAACATGGGTTATATTTGTATTTTAAATGATTTAATTCATTTTTACCCATACTTATATCACATTTTCTAGAGACTGTCTCCTATCCCCTTTCTCTCAGAGACATCTTTGGATAAGGACAACATTGAGGCCTTAAGTTTTTAAGATCCAAATGCTAAAATAAATATCTGGCAAATTTTATCAAATATTTCACTTTACCACCTTCCTCTACTACCTGAATTCTCCAGGACTGATGAAAAAAAAGTTTACATGACATCATCTACTGTAACCATAAAGATCTACCAAAATCCCATGACCCTTTCTAATAGCATGGTTTCCTATTACTCCCTATTTGGTCCTATTGTATTTTACAGATGAAATCCTCTCTATTTCTAATGACTATAATGCCCACTCTCATTCATGGACAATTTCCTTATTCTATAGCCTGGTGGAAATTAAGTCAGCTGAACAGAGGTGTGATACTGACCCAAACCCATCAAAATTTTCATGGAAAAAGCCTAATCAGATTCAAAGCAGCTTTTGTGGGCTTTCATTGCAAATGCCTTTTAACAAAAAGTGATAAGGAAAAGAAATGATAGTCACACAGCAAGGGTAAGAACAGGGACTACAGGTTTGAAAGGCCCACCAGGAGAGAAAATTCAACCCACTTATAATAAATCAGCTGTTATATTTTTTTCTATGTTTGGTACCCTGAAAAAAAATGATATGATTCCATTTTCAGTTCTGCTTCTTTTTAATCCTACAGATAAAAAACTATCCTACTGTTTCCAATGATTTTTCTTTCCAGAGGTAAAACAGCTCCCTTAAAGGTGAGGTTTCAGTGGGATTCTCTTAACACAATTTGACTACCTGCAAAATAGCATACATATGTATATATTTATAAGTGTATATACATATATAGATTTTGTTTGTATGTGGAAATACATAGTGTGTGTGTATGTACATAGTCTGTGAAATATTCACCTACTGTCAAACTATTTATGAGGATAAATTTAGGAGAAAAGATAAAACATTCATAGTGTCAAGTTCTATTTAATAAATGTTATCTTGAGGGAAAAAAAAACCTTCCACCTTCCACCCCCAGAATAGTACCAGTGAAAAGAACCCCACTGTTAAAGCAGGTGTTCTACATATGACACTTCCAAAGCCATGCGGGTCTCACAAGGACTATCAGCAGACTGCATCCTTTTGGCAATCTCCTTACTTGCCTAATTTCAAATTCCTATTTCTTAAAAGCATGGTATAGATTATTCATACTAAGGGGGGGAAAGGCAACTGATAGAGAGGTTTTTGACAGACTAATCAAATTGATTCATAATAATACCTCTATTTAGGAAGATAAGAAAATTATGATAAAAGATTTTTAAAACAATGTTCTCACATTCAGTACCATATTTTAAAGTGTACTAATTGCAGGAGCATTACAAAGAAATAAAATTATACCTCTCATCTAATATTTCATAATTGTCAAGGTATGACTATATTTTGTAGCATACTTAGAATTTGTATGCATATATATATATATGTATAGGATAGAATATATATTCATTGAAAAGTAAAACATAAAAAAGTCTTAAGAATTATTAAATCTATGCTTTTCCTGGGCTTATTTTATTTATTCTGCTATGAAAGAATAGAATTAAAGAAAGATGATGATTTGACTAAAATATTATTTTAAAATAAAGCTAATAAAATATATTGAGTAGCTAGATTTGATGTTATTAAATGATAACAATATTCCTCCTTTAATTCCTTTTATCATCAAAACATATAATCGTATGAAGGCATTTCTCTTTCTCTACGTCTCATAAATGTACATATAGATTAGTCTTTCAAATCTATATGTAATATCTTAGGTATATGCATATGCATTTTTGCATAATTTGAATGCCTCTGAATAAGTGAAAAAGCATGTATTAAACATTTACTAAGTACCAAACACTAATACACTAATGCCAAAAAAAGAATATTTTTTCTTTTTAATTTACAATTCTCATTTAAAAAGATAATTCAGAATAATATATTCTTCTTCTAACCCTAACATACAATTTGCTTTTCATTATTAACCCCCAAACTGCCTATATACTTCAGTTCATTTTAAATAGTGAAATGATTGTGTCACTGTTCTTGATTAGTCCAAATTATAATTATTAATGGAAAGGTTTGACTTTATTCTACTAATGTACCTTATCAGTTGGCTGCAGATGGATTTTTTTAATTGAAAGAAAATACTGATTATTAATTATTGCATCATGTATTACTTATATGTGTAATTTTTGCTGACTATGTATCATTCTGACCAGGTTTTAAAAATCAGTTTAAAAGAGTACACATTACTATATTAAACCTGAGAGAAAGTTAGAATATTTTAAATTATTTCTACTCTCTGAAAACCCAAATTTTACTTAATATTTAAGTAGCATTAGTATTACAATTTTGATTATCTAGATTTTAAAAAAAATTATATGTCCTGGAATATAAATGAGACAAACTGAAAATGTTTTTAATTTAAAAGAACTATAGGCAAGCTGTGCCATATAACTTGCTGCCCATGCACATTAGGTATCTTTCTCTCCTGGTGTGTCAGCAAAGCCACACACATTCTTTTTTGCTACAAATCTGTAAATCTGAAAAGGGTCCGAGAACATGAATAGAAAATCTCTTTATAGAATAAAAAGCATGGGGTGTTATTAAGGAGAACTGTAAGCCCTATTCTATTCATAGTAATTACAGGATCAGATCAGGTTAATGTGGAGACCTAGGTCAATAAAGTACTGTAGGTTCACCCTCTTTAATCCTTTTCAATCCTATAGTCTGCATTTCTGACAGCTCTGTTGGACTCACTATAGGTAACACAGACACCAGAGGAATTTTAGCCAAGCTAAAATTCATATTCAGTCAACCTTACCCTTCAGAACATGAACAAAAAGTTTTTAAAAAATAAGATTTTTTTCTTTCAGTGTTGATATCTAGTTAAGACCATTTCCAGTCTTTTCAGTTAAAATGTTTTTTCTTAAATATTGCATGTATCTGCTATGTACAAACTTGAAAAATGTATAAATAAAAAACCAAATTACCTTCATTTTGATTTAATAAAATCACTTTCACAAATTTCATATTATATCTAAAGGTTTTGTGAAGAATGGTTAACCAAAAATAAATATTTGGACTAAATTCTGTTTTTTCCCACTAAAATGTATTTTTCAATTACTTTCTTGCTTTTTATTATTAAAAAATATATTTATTGCTAAATGCCTAAGGAATTTATTGCAAATTAATTATAATTTAAAATAAATGTATTTCCCTGAAGCTCAGTGGCATTTTCAGAATAATTAGAAGGGAAAAAAATAACAAAGCCCCAGACTTGGTGAGGTTTAAAAACTTCATGTCCCCCTCCTCCATTCCTCCATACTGAAACAGTGAAAGGTCTTGACATTTTGAAAGAGATCTAAGTTGAAGGAATTGACCAAATCTTGTGAATAAAACATTTTGCAGCTTTCATTTGACTGTTGGTTTCACTGTTTTTTTTTATTTGAACTAACTTTTACTTTTTGTTTAATGCATTCTTTAATTTGGTTTTCTCCCTCCAAGAGCAAATAGTGAATGAAATCCAGAATATATATGATATAAACTGAACGTGATCAGAGTTTCCATAAAAAGTCACTATCAAAGACATTTACCATTGGACTTCCAGGGAGAGAAGTGAAAATAGAGAAGATGTGTTTGTCTTATAAAGTAGCCCCTTAATTTATCACACTGTTGTCTGATTCTCCAGGGGAGCGGAGAGTTTCTGCACTGTTCAAAATATTAGAGCAAAGGAAATGGAATTCCTATAATTACTCTGAGTAGTCCATTAAGACACTGATGATTCAATAGAATAAGTAGCCTGTTGTGACTCCATGTCATTCAGCCTCTTCATTCCTCAATTGCTTTGAAATTTATAGATAGATAGATAGATAGATAGATAGATAGATAGATAGATAGATATCCCTCACAGACAAGCTGTATACTTCGGTGTATATATATATATATATATATCCCTCAAAGACAATTTGTATACTTTGGTGTATCGATAAATAAACGTGTGTACTTTTCTTACATTCCAAGTTAAGACCACAGACCTCTTGAGGTCAAGGACTGTGCTTTCTTTCCTTTTAAACATCCATAATACCTCATGTGGTACTGGGTTTGTGTCTTGGATATAATGGAAACCAATAGCATTGGGTTTTGCCTTTCCTTAAGAGGTTTCAGTTCAAAACTTAAGTAGATGACTATTTTAATTCTTCTTAAATGTTTATCACTCAGTATGAGTATTTTATAGTCATGAGCTGAAAATTTATTTCACATCAAGCTATAAAAATTCAACTTTTTACCCAATATGCCAACTTCTTCAACTGTTAAAGTTGAGTTTAAAGAACAGATAGATAGAGCAAGGAATTATTCACTCCATGTAAGTTCATAGAAGATGAAAATGTTGTTAGGAGACAGAGGTCATTCCAAGAAAGTAAAAAAAAAGATGGAAGGAAAAAAATAAAACAAATATGTTAGTAGTTGAATGATGTGAACTCTGGTAAACGCCAGCATGCAATATGGCAAAAACGAATCAATCAGTTCAGCTTAGTTCAGCCTCTGCAACTGGCCATCTGGCACAAAATCAACCAAATGTATCCCTGCATATTCATCTTCATTTTCACAAATACTCAGGAGAATGTCATTCTAGGGCAAAATAAAATTAAATCACCATAATTTTTAAGACATCTTTTCCTTTCATACTCTCTGGAGAACAGTGTGTTTATATGAGAATACTTACTGCTATAGGATTGTTGTGTAATTTCTATTTCGACGTGCTTTGCTTTCTAGATGTTAAAAATAAAGCACCTGTTTATTCCATTTTTTTCCTTGGGATTATTTTTCCAAAGTGAAGATATATAGATTAGATAGATAGATAGATATACATATACATATATATGTATATGTACATATGCATGTATTTATGTATATGTCAGTGCACTTCTTAATAAAGGGACAAGTGTTACTGTAATAATCAAAGTCATTTTAATAATATTGAATATGTTTCACAAGCATGGCATGGAAATTAATATGGAATCATTTACTCTTTAAGACAACCAAAGCAACATAAGATTAATTTCCATCTTTTTATATCATATATAAGTGACATGTCAGAAATGAAATTTTTATTTGACACAGAAAAAAGACTGGCTGGAGTCAGAGGATGTAAATTCATTTCTCATCTCTTGATACTTATTATGTCTCCTCAGGCAAATCACTTAAGTTTTCTGGATATCTTTCTCCTCATTTGTAAAATGAAGGAATTGCATTACATTGACTAATATTAAAAAAAAAAAAGTAAAATAACCATATTGAAAAGACTTCAGGAAAATAGGCATACTTGAACTGTTGATGAAGCTGTGATTTAGAACTATACTTCCAAGTCACTAAACTGCAAATTCTTTGAGCTAGCAACGTTATTTTTAGTTATCTATCCCCAAAGAGATTAAAGAAAGAGGTAAAGGACCAATATTTAGAAAAATAATTATAAAAACTATTTTGTACTAATAAAATACTGGAAACTAAAGAGATATCCATCTACTGGGTAATACCTAAGAAAATTATAGTATAAACATAATGGAATATTATTAAATTATAAAAAGTCATGAAATGAGAAATTTTAAAGAAATTTAGGAAAAAGTGTATGAAGTGATATAGCGAAGGGAGCAGAATCAGAACATTTTATAAGATAGCATTTATAAAGAAAAACTTTGAAAGACTTTAGAATTCTCAAGAACTCTCATGGAGTGACAAAGAATAGTTCCAGACAGTCTAAAATCAAGTAAATTTTTGGACATGGTAAATACTATGCATTTTTATAATGAAGGTTTTATTTTTCTGTTCATTGTTGTTTATTCTTTTCAACTGGGTACAGAGAAAATCAATGTTTTGTTCACTTAAAAAAATGAATTTAATGTAAAATGATATAGTATGTTGGGATTAGGAGGAAAAGGAACAGATTAGATAGTATTCTGAAGTCTCTTCCAGTCTTAATTCTGTGATTATACAATCTTATAAAATCAATTCAAGGATTTGTCCCATACAATGGCATCATTCTATTTCTCTTTATTTTGTTGCCTATTTTAGCTTTTCTCTTCATCTGTAAGCTCCCTGAGGGCAGAAAGTGTGTCATAATCATTTTTTACCCCCATCGTACCTCTATATTAACAAATAATATGTGTTTAAGATGTTTGTTGAATTTAAATTTGTTCTTGACTTTTTCAAAACAGGAGAAAAGATCAAAGTGAAAGTAACAAGTATTTTTGCAGTACTGAAATTATGCTAATTATTCACCAATATCATTTTTATATTGACTGAATAGTCACTTTTGAAAATTAAGTTGCAATTCTACACTTGTACTAAGTATAGTGTAAGTGATTATATAGAGTCAAGCTATTCCTACCTTCTGTTTTGGTACTACAGTCATTCCACTATATATGAAGAATAACAAAGAAGCTTCTGCTCTTTTGAAATATGGAAAAAAATAATAAATGTAAAAACTCAACTGTAATCTTTGTATAAAAATTCCAGATCATATATGCAAACATACTATCAATCTATAGGCCTTTATTAAGTTCCTGGAGGCATGTCAACAAGTCAAGCCAACAAGCATTTATTAACCCCTTACCATATATCAGGCACTATGCTGTCTGTTGGAATAACAACAATAATAATAGCTAACATTGCTATAGTGCTTATTCTGTGCCAGGCACTGTGTAAACAACTGAAATGATAATAAGTATAACAATAATAATAGTAATAATAGATAATATTTGTATATCTCATTCTATGTGCCAGGCACTGTGGTAAGCACTAGAATAAATACAAAGATAAAAGAATCCTTTTACTCTCAAGAACCTGACATTCTAGTATATCTATGCTACAATCTAAACTACATTTAAAAGAAACTAGCATCATATGACTTCTGCAAAATCATTTAGTACAATGTATTTACACAGTAAAAAATATTGGTGCCAAATTTCTTTCCCAAAAAAATATGATGGTGGTTATAAAGATATTTTTAAGCATTTTAGTATTATAAATTTTAAGATTATTAAATAGCATTTAATATTTCAGAGACAGAAACCATCACCTTCTTTTTAAATACTGTACATTGTTTAAAGGTATTTTCTTTTAACAATCAGCCATTAATCTATATCATTTAAGTACATTTTTGGATAAAACCCATTTTTTTTTGCTTCCGCTAAAAACTAAATCTGTATCTACTAGATGACCTAGAAATAGCTCTTTTACATATACACCCAACTAGTTACTTAGTATTTCACTAATGTTATTGGGTAAAAATATTTTTGTTTGTTTTTAAAAGGATGTTATTTATGAAGCATTTTATCATAACAGATAGAAAGGATAAGGTTGACCCAGGTTCAACTGACTGCATGTCTATTGGGCAAATCTTTCAATCTCTCAGTGTCTCAACTAAGATTATAACTGGCAAAATAGTTGTATATGTACATTGGAAAAGGAATTTTGTCATCTGAGTGTTCCCTACATAGATGATACTAAATCGCCAATATAAAGCAATAGAAAGAGGAATATAGCTTTAAAAACAAATTGGTTCACTGTTCAAATAGATTTTCCTTCTCACATTACTTTTACACAGCTAAAACTTAGGTGCAAAAGGGTATCTCACTAGGTAAAATACACCATCAACATGAATGAGCAAATCCTTGGAGCCAAAATTAGCATTAAAGCTCTTGGACCCATTGCCCTCATACCACTCAAGTCAGACAAATTGAGAGTCAAGCTCTTTCTCTGTTATGTTATTGATCTCGGAATATTGCCAAGCAGATATGAACATAAAATGAAATGAAGTCAGCTGTAAAAGATTTTGTATTTATTTCTCGACTTTGTGAATCATTAAGCAGACATTAGCAGGGTCCTTTTTTAAGAGCTAGAAATATTGGTCCATAAATTAGCAACTTTAGATTTCAGAAAGTTAAAAGAACTGAACAGAACTTGATGAAAATAATTGATACATATAATTGATACATTCCTATAGTCTAGTTATACATTTTCAAAGTGTTTTCACTTATGGAAAAGCACCAAAACAACAATTCAAAATCCAGGATCTATCAAATGGTTAACAGCAAGCTCTCTGAATGTAATGTAGTAATGCTGAAAATTTGCATTACTAACATTTTCTCTACTTTCTTAAGTCTATATGATCAACAAAACAACATAGACAGGCCTGATTTGTGGTGCTTTTCTATTTCCAAGATGTAAATGCTCATAATGAGAAAATGTAACAACTGATTCTTGCTAACTGGTTTGAGCTATTATCAGCACACCCCTTGTTCTAATTCTGCCATCACAATTTGCTTACTTTTTCACCTTGAGAAAGTCATAAATGTTACACTGAATTTAGGAGCTGAAAGGGACAATAGAGATCATCTAGTTCAGTTCTCTGATGTTACATATTTTACAAATGTCAACTGCCTCATCGGTAACATGAGAGAGAATACCTGCCTGACTACTTTATAGGAATTTATCTGGCACTCAAACAATATAACATTTGTGAAGGTAGCTTGTAAGGAAGGAAGTGTTTCAAAATGCAAAGCATATGATTCTCAAATCAACCCTATAAAACAAGATAGATTCATAACCCCATTTTGCAGATGAGAAAACGGAGCTACAAAATGGCTTGTCCAGTTAATGATGGAATCAAGAATGGAGCCCAGGTCTCCATTATTTTTATTCAACAATGACCTACTTCTATCTAAAAAATAATTATCATCACCATCATCATCATCATCATCCTAAAGGACAAAATTTCCTTTGGAATTTAGCTGTTTGTTTTAAAAAGTCAGTATTAAAATATAATTTTTAGAGTGGTGCTCAGAATAGGGAACTGATGGTTCCAATACATACATAAATATATATGTATAAATATATACATATCAATATATGCATGTGTGTATATATATACAAATATACTCTTTTATGCATGTAAACAGATATATATATATGTATTACATACACACACATCATACTTCCTTAGATTGCTATTCAATTCAGCACATATTTATTAAAGTTATAAAATATGTTTTTGTTTTTAAACTGGGTCTCAGATTCCAGGTGGTTAAGAACCTCCTGAAGGCAAAAAAAAAAAGCATTCACTGGGCAAAAGTGTTGGAGAGTTGTCTGTGTCAGAGGTGGCAAACATGTGGTGTACAGACCTCAGGCAGCCCACAATACTCATGATTATGTTCTAAACCAGATTAAAATGTAATTGGGAAATATCTAACAAAATAAATAAAAACAAAGTAAACATAAATATATTACATTTAAAAATTAAATAGATATGCATCCCTCAGGGATCTTTGTGTATGGATTAGAGGCCTCTTTCTCTATTTGAATTTGATGCCACTGATCTAGACTCCTAAGAACTTAATTGATTAACTTGCCTAGGGTCTTCTCCTTTAAATGTCAGTTCTCTGTACATTACTTTACACTGTTTTTCATATTATGTATATAATTTTCAAAATAAAACATAAGACAAGGCAAGGAATCTGAACAGACAATTTTCAGAAAAAGAAATTAAAACTATTTCTAGTCACATGAAAAAATTCTCTAAATCACTGTTGATCAGAGAAATGCAAATTCACACAACTCTGAGGTACCACTACACATCTCTCAACTTCTCTAAGACGACAAGAAAAGATAATGATGAATGTTGGAGGGGATGTGGGAAAACTGGGACACTGATACATTGTTGGTGGAACTGTGAACAGATCCAACCATTCTGAAGAATAATTTAGAACTATGCCCAAAGGGCTATCAAACTGTGCATACCTTTTGATCCAGCAGTGTCTCTACTGGGCTTATATTCCAAAGAAATCATAAAAAAGGAAAAAAAAGACCAATATGTACAAAAATGTTTGTGGCAGCCCTTTTTGTAATGGCAAGGAACTAGAAACCGAGTGGATGTCCATCTGTTGGAGAATGGCTGAACAAGTTATGGTATATGAATGCAATAGAATATTATTGTTCTGTAAGAAACAATCAGCAAGATGATTTCAGAAAGGCCCCAAGAGACTTATATGAAGTGATACTAAGTGAAGTGAGCAGAACCAAGAGATCATTGTACATGGCAACAGCAAGATTATACAATGACCAATTCTGATGAACGTGGCTCTCCTCAATAATGAGGTTATTTAAGCCAGTTCCAATGGTTCTGTGATAGAGAGAACTATCTGCACCCAGAGAGAGGGGTGTGGGGACTGAGTATGGATCACAAAGTAGTATTCACTTTTTTGTTGTTGTTTGTTTGCATTTTGGTTTTTTTTTTCTCATTTTTTTCTTTTTTGATCTGATTTACCTCATGCAACATGATAATTGTGGAAATATGTATAGAAGAATTGCACATGTTTAAGATATATCAGATTTCTTGCTGTCTAGGGGAGGGGGGAGGAGGAAAGGAGGGAGAGGAAAATTTGGAACACAGGATGTTTAAGATGTGAATGTTGAAAACTATGCATATAGTTTGAAAATAAAAACTTCTTTTAAAAAGCATAGGACAACAAATCAATATTCAATATTCTGTTTGATTTGTACAAGATTATAGAATAAACTTAGCAGCTTGTGACCTGTCAGTTTATATAGAGGATTTGATAAATAAGAGAATCAAAACATATAATGTTATACCAGAAAGAACTTTAAAGTTCATCTTTCTTCAACCTTTTCATTTTCCAGATGGAGAAATTAAGTCTCAGAAAAGGGAAATAATATGTAACAATTCTATTTTATTTACAAGTTAGAAATCTCAAAGTACTCTAGAAAATGATTTGCAGGAAAGGAATTAAATAGATGAAGAGATGTTTCAAAAACTAACTTGAAGTCACAGTGCAAGAAATGGCAACCCTGCAACAGGAACAATTAGCATATCTGATGCCATTACTGGAAGATCACAAGTTCTCATTTTTCCTTCCCTATGATATTATAAATCAGCCATAGCTCACTCACCTGGGCTGAATCTGAAATAGTTCTGTAAAACCTTAGCAACATAATGGGGAAATGAGGATTAATTTTTCCCTCTAACATTATTGTTAGATTACAGTCAGCCATCTGGTACTTTTGAGTTACAGTAGATCTTCTGGATGCTGGTGGGAAGCAGCAGTATCAAACTTGCTTAGAATATCCAATACAAAAATCTCAGGACACTTCAACATTAAAAATGATAGAGTGAAGAACAATTCAAAGTAGAACATCTTCATTTTTAAAATCTATCTTTGAAAATATGGGATTATGGAATAGATCAAGGAAGGTGACTAAATATCCCATTCTCTAGCTATAATTTTTGATGCTTTTAAAATTGACCTATAGCAATGTGACTATAAACTATCAGGAAGATGGAAAATGTCAGTGTAGTAAATACCCTGATACTGTTTTTAGAGTCATGGTTCTTAAGGTTTGGGGTGTGTGCATGTGTGTGTGTGTGTATGTGTGTGTGTGTGTGTGTGTGATTGATCTCCAGAGTAAAGCCCAGGAACCTCTTTCAATAATAATGTTTGTTACCAACACTCATAATTGAAGAAAATGCTAAATTTCAGTTACATGTTTTGAAAATAAAGATTGTTTTGTTTTAGTTTTTCCCATCCAAGTTCATGAAATCTATCCAGAGACCATCCTTGGGAGTAGGGCAGAAATCTGTGCCCTCTCAGGTAAAGAACTCAGGTTTTGGAGTCAGTGTGAGTGTATATTATACTAGAAAGGTATTCAGCTAGGTCTAGGTTCAAACCCAGGTCTTAAATTTAATTAGCAGTGCCTTAGCACTATATGCCTATAAACCTCAGTTTCCTATATTATGAAATTGGAAAAGAAATATTCACTGTACCTCCTTTACATGGTTATTATGAGGAAAGTGTTTTGGAAACCTTCAAGTGCTGTAGAAATGTGAGCTGGGACTGCTTTGGTTGTTGCTATGCTCATTATTCAGTAGAGAACGTTAGCAACAGAGTTAAAATTCTAATAAGCCAGATTTTCCATGATGTTTAAGTCATTTGCTGTGGGTAAGTTTGCTGCTTTGCAGTAGCATTTAACTCTTCAGAGTAACATTTAGTGCTTAAACAAGTGAACATACCTCCCTAAGAACCTAACCTACTACCCATTTTAAAGTTGGAAAATAATTGAGTTCCTTGTCCCATTACTCTTTCTAATTATTGGAGGCCTACATAGCAAATATTAAAAATATTCATTAAATATGGCTATATTAAGCACTGCCTATGTGCAAAGCATCATGGCATGGTAGCTAGAGAGCTTGCCAGAATCAGAAAGGCCTAGATTCAAATCTTGCCTTTCACTTTTATTGACTATATGATGCTTTGTCAACTCTTTAAGACCATAAGTTGTAGCTCATGTGCTGCAATTGTGCCAGATTCTTCATGATCGTGTTTGTTTTTTTTTTTCTTGACAAAGATATTGGAGTGGTTTGCCATTTCCTTCTCCAGCTCATCTTACAGATGAGTAAACTGAGGCAAATAGAGTAAAGTGACTTGCCCAGATCACACAGCTAGGAAGTGTCTGAGACCAAATTTGAACTCAGGTTTTCCTGACTCCCAACCCGGCATTCTATCTACTGTACCACCTGACTTTCATGCCTGACTCCTTCAATTTATGATTGGAGAAATTGAGACTCAGATCTCCTGACTTTCCTAATTTCATAAAAGTAGGAAATAGCAGAGTCAGGATTTGTAGCCAGGTCCTTTGATTGAAAATCTAGTCCTACATGTATAATATGCATAGGTAGGAGTATTCATATCAATGAAATCACAAATATTTTGTGATGCTGAAGCATAGTGGCAGCAATGAAAATATAATAATAAAACATCTATATTGGTCAGCCTTTACATCAAGGATCACTAAATGCATTAGTGTAGGAGTTTCAAACAGAAAAAGTAGCTTTATCAAGGCAAATCACAACCTTTCCATAATTTACTGAAGCTCCAAGAGAATAAGAGCCTTACCTCTGGTCACATAGCTAATAAGTCTGAACAGCAGAATTTAGATCTAGACCTTCCTAACTTCAAGTCTGGCTCTTTATCATCATGTCACAAATTTTCTCTAATTATTATTACCTTTTCATTGTTTGTATCCTAACTATTTATAATGGGGTTCTAAAGTGATCCTTGCTGGTGTTAAGTACTTAAGTCATGTCTTACTCTTTGTGAATGCATAGACTATACTGTACATGGGATATTCTTGGCAAGGATACTAAAGTGATGTGCCATTTCCTTTTCCAGTGGATTAAGGAAAACCATAAGTTAAATGACCTGCCCAGAGACACAATTAGTAACTGTCTGAGACTGGGTTGGAACTCATCTTCCTGATTCCAGTCTGGAGCTACTTAGTTGCCTCTTAAGGTGATCCTGTGTCAGTATAATTTTAAAGCATTTATTAAATGTAAAACAGGGGCAGTATGTTGAATAGAATCGGCATGGGAGGATAGAACAAGATCTATATTTGATATCAGAAGGCCTAGGCTGAAACCTTCCCTTTGCTATTTAACTAGCGTATGATACAGAGCAAGTCATGAAACATTGCTCAGACTCTTTTTCATCATCTGTAAAAAAAAATGAGTGCTTTGGACTAGATGATCTTTAAGGTCTGTTTCAGTCCCAGAGTCTAGTTTTACAGGTTCTAATTTTTAATACCCTAATAATTTATGAACCCAATTCTCTGACCTCAGATCCAAAAAAATAGGTTTTACTTTATCAGAGAAGAAAATTTTTCACATGTTTTTCCCTGAAGCAAAACATCCCACTTTTTTATTTTCCCTAGGTTCTCTAATCTCTTCCTACCAAAAGTCTTCTCCTTCTCTGCATAAATAGCACCCCACCCCCAATAAAAACAGTCTGCAGAAAGAATGCTCTAAAATATTTTGACATTGGTTAGTTTTGTGCTGAAACCACTTCTGAAATAATGTCCTGTTTGAAAGGACCATAACAACAAAAATAATTGTTAACATTGATAATATACTTCATAATTAGAAAATCTTTACATATTTTCATTTGATCCATGCCTGTGGATTTTTCCCATTTGTTTCCTCTCTTTGGCTTGTGTTTCTTTAGTAAAATCTGTGCTCAAATAATCACTTGGAATACAAAGCACCTTATTAGACTGTATGGAGAATCTGGAGTAAAAAGAGCAACAATACTCAGGCTTTAGTGGAAGTTCCCATGCATCCCAAAGATTTAGTATTCTCAGATTCTGAGTATTCCTGTATCAAGAAAAGTAAAATCACTACCCCAGTAAAATGAGAACTTCAAGGAAGAGTCTATACCCATTGCATCCTGAGCTGTTACCAGTCATCTTGACCTTTATCTCACTATTAATGGAACAATTAAGATTTCCCCTCAAAATAAAATCTACTAACTAAAGAAATGGTTCTTAGAATTTTTGTGTCATGAATCCAGCCCTTTGGCTTTCTGAAGTCTATAGATCCCTTTTCAAAAATCGTGTTTTCAAATACACAAAGTAAAAATACTTTGAATTGCAAGGAAAACTGAACATTAATGAAACTAAGTTTATGGCCCCCTAGAAGTCTATTCATTAGCACTTTGTGGGTCTATGGAATTCAGTTTAAAGAACCCTTGAACTAGAGAAGTTTTTCTAATAACCACATCCATAATGATTATGCACAAGGATAATTATTGGTGGATAAGCAATGGGAGGTCAAGGGAAATGGAGCAGGAACATAGTACAATTTTAAAATGAATATTGAGTGAATGAACATTTTCTTAGAGTATGAAACTTACATCTTTACTTCATTTTGTTAACACTATACCATATCTGTTTTGATTTTATTCATTGTAGTTCTTAATCTTCCCAGATGCTAGCTGTCTCAGTGATTAGAGCACTGGATCTGAAGTTAGGAAGATTGAATTAAAATCCAGCTTTATATAGTTGCGTGACCCTGAACTAGTGGCTTAACCTCCAACTCAGTTTCCTAATCTCTAAAATGTGTATAATAGTAGTATCTACTTCTGAGGGTTGTTGTGAGGATCAAAAAAAGATAATGATCATAAAGTGCTTAGTGATTGAAACATAGTAAGCACTATATAAACAGAAATGATCAGACCATGAAATTAGTGATTAATGAATAAATTTCTACATGAAGGGTAGACTCTAGTGGACTCCCCTAGGAATCTATTCTGGACTTTGTTCTATTCAATATGTTCAATTTAGTCTTCCCTCTCTTTCATTCATGATTGGCAGTGCCACAAGATCTCAATTGTGTTTGCTTTTTCTGCCGTTTGTCATGGAGACAATGCTCAGACCTCCTTCTCCTGTATATTTTTCGCACCTAGAAACCTGGATTCTTGCTGAAAGTAAATTTCTTCCAATGTCACAGACTCCAGGAAACTTGAGGAACTCTGAGTAGCAAGGATACATGCAGATGAGCTGAAACTTCTGTACCACACACCAAATAAATCATCATGGTAATGTGTCAGTGGGGAGAGCTACATTTCTTCTCCTTAGTTACTTTAGTGAATGTGACATGGTTATGGTTACCAAATCTGACATAGTTCCCACACTGGATGACTGAGGCAGAATCTAAGAGAGAGAGAGAGAGAGAGAGAGAGAGAGAGAGAGTGACAGAGACAGACAGAGACAGAGAGACACACAGAGAAAGAGAGAGACACAGAGAGAAAGAGAGAAAAAAAGAGAGAAAGAGAGATAGAAAAGAGAGAGACAGAGAAAGATACAGAGAAAGACAGAGACAGAGAGAGATACACAGAGAGACACACAGAAAGAGAGATACAGAGAGACAGAGACAAAAAGAGATAGAGAGAGAGACACAGAGAAGAAAAAAGAGAGAGACATAGAGAGACACAGAGAGAAAGAGAGAGATAGAAAGAGAGACAAAGAGAAACAGAGACAGAGAAAGATACAGAGAGAGAAAGACAGACAGAGAGACAGAGACAGAGAGAGACACAGAGAGAAGACAGAGAGAGATAGAAAAGAGAAACAGAAAGATACAGAGAAAGATAGAGAGAGTTAGAGAGAGGAGAGAGAGATAGAAGACACAGAGAGAAAGAGAGACAGAGAGAAACTTGGCAAATTGGAGCACTCGGATAAATCTAATAAAATAAAATGTAATAGATATAAATATGAAATCCTACACTTAGTTAAAAAAATAAACTTCGCAAGTACAGACTGGAGGAGGCATGACTAGACAACAATTCATATTTAAAAAAAAATCTGGGGGATTTAGCGAATAAGCTTTATATGAGTCAACAGTGAGATATGGCAACCAAAATAACTAAGGCAAACATTAACTTATTGAGTGACCCAGATGAATTGTGGGAAAGACAGGCACACGAATGCATTGGTAGAAGGTTAAATATAATTCAACCATTTTGGAAAACAATTTGGGATTATGAAAATAAGGTAACTGAAATGTATATATTCTTTGAATCACAGAGTTGATGTAAGCCACATACTTCAGAAAGATCATTGACAAAAAGAAAGGCTGAATATATAGCAAAGCATTTATAGCAGCACTTGTGAAGAAAAGGTCTAGAAACAAAGGAGATGGCCAACAGTTGGGGAAAAGCTAACCAAATTGTAGTTCTTGAAAGTAATGGAATAATACCATGTTGTAAGAATTGACACACTATGAATATAGAAAAGCATGGAAAGAATTATATGAACTGATATAAAGTGAAGTAAGCAAAGTCAGGATTAAAGAACAATATCCACAATGATTAGAACAATGCATATAAAAATAGTAATTATCACAACATAAGAGAAATTAAATTTGGAAAATTATAAAGAATAAGCTTGACTCCACAGAAGAGATTAGAGAATGCAGGTTCTTACCTGTTCCTTACTTCTATAGAGGTCCATGAATGTAGTACATTGCATATAATGTTATATTTTTTTAATGTGCAACCTGATTTGCTGAATGTTTTTCTCTTTTTTTCCTTTTTCAAATTAATTTGTTATAACTGATGGCTCTTTGGGAAAGAGAAAGGAAGAGAAATCTAAGAGATATAAAAACAAGAGCTAACAAAAATCAATTCTTAAAACACTGACAGTGGCTAAAATGGGGAAAAAGTTGCATCTCTGCCAATAATCTGTCTTGCTAGATAATTTTGCAGTCAGAACATATTAAGGGCATAGGCAAACTGAAGTATATCCAGAAGAGGGAAGCCAGCATAGTGACAGGACTGGATCCCATATAATGATCATTTGGAAGAAATTGTGATATTTGCTTGGATAAGAGAATATTTGATGTGGTATGGAGGAAGCATGACCTTTGTCTTCAAATATCTGAATGACTGTCATGTTGAGGAACTAGATTTGTCATGCTTGGCACTATAGGGCAGCAATGAGTGCAAAGGATAGAAGTTGCAAAGAGATATATTTAGGTTCTATAACAGAAGCTATTAACCTTTTTTGTTGCTGAAACTTTGGGGCACACTAGTGGTCTATTGACCACTTCTCAGAAAAAATATTTTAAATGATTGAAGTAAAGTCTAACTTTTACTTAGAAATTAATAAAAATAAAGACATAATTTGCTTCCATTCAAGTACACAGACCTATTGGCTGTCTGTAGAAAAAAAAATCCAGCTCTATAATGATAATAATGTCTGGCAAGACAATGGTTATCTTCAAAGATTCTGGAATTTGTCATTCTTCTTAGCCTGGGAAAAGGAGCGAGGAACTTGGAAATGGACCCTCAGACTGGAGGATAATAAGATTTTTTCCCTTCTGGAGGGAGTTCTGAGAAATTGCTTGGTATTGATTCCAAGAACATCATATCCTTAAGATATACCTCTCATCTTTCAGCTCCTAACTGCATAGATTACAAACACTTTGAGGACAATTACTGAACTTTTTTTAAATTTAAAACCCTAGTACTTAACAAATAAGAAGCACCTAATAAATGTTTATTGAATTGAATTCCATATTCCTGTGTGGCTTCATTCACTATCTCTGCAACGTTCCAAAAGAGGAGATATAAATAGGAAAAGACTTGATCTACTGCAGAGAAATTTGAATTTCACAAGCAAATTCGATCTCTAACAGATTATATTACAAACTGAAGATCATGAAAGGACTTCAGAGTCCATCTAATCAACCTCTCTTTCAGAAGAGGAAACTGAGCCCTGGAGAGATTAAATAGATTGCCCAAGATCAGAAAGGTAAGAAGTGGCAGAACTATTAGAACTCAAGTTTTCTGACTACTAATCGATGTATAGTTTTCCACTTTCCATAATTTCACTTTTTCTTGAGATCACTAAAACAGATTCTCCATGAGATCTTCCAGACAAAGTGTAATAAGGGGATCAAGATTCAAATGCTTATGTACTGTATTCTACCAGTTTTATGAGACCTGAGAGATAGAATGATGTAGTTAAAGGACTAAGTCACCAAATGTATTCAGATGCCTTCATCATGACTCCAAGAAAGGATACAATCCAGTCAGCCCATTATAATTCTGTCTGCATTATGTGGTCTGTCCTTACTATGGCTCCTCTGTCATATTTCTAAGTAATATTCTAAGAAAACCAACTGGAAAAATGCCAAGAGAAGATAAGCAGAAAAGAACATGAATGACAGGGACCAGAAATGCTGCTGGACTTCTTAGCTCATTGGACCACATTTATTATTCATTTTCTTCAGAGGGCTATACTATCTTGCTGCTGCAAGACATAGTAAATCTGAAGCTGTATTTGTAGTCAGATCCAAAAGGGTTCTGAAACAGGAGAGGATCCTCATGAATTCTGGGGCTTTGTAGAATCCCATCACTCACCTTTTAATGTGAAATATTAGGTATTTCTATTTAATGAAAAGAGATCTAAAATGGTATGATTAATACTGAAAGAAAGTCACTGGGGGAAGAAGGGATAGGTAGATCATAAGGGACTTTCCCCTCTGTAATCAAGTTGGATACCATTAAGAGAAAGTCCCCTTTATTTTCTTTAATATGGACCTGGAGGATGTGATGCTTGGTTTCAAATCATAATACAAGCATAATCACATACTAACAGTGTGATATATTCATTTTTATTCAATATGGAACTGCTCTTGCAGGTAGAGAGAGATAATTAATTGTATATTCGTACAGTAGATAGGGAACTAGATTAGGAGTCAAAAGATCTAGGTTTAAATCATGTCTTTTGTCACATCTCTTTTGACACATACTACTTCTCTATGAGTCCAGCAGCTTGCTGTATGCACTGCAAGTTAGGAATGCCAACTATTCCTTCCTTGCCATCTTATTTCCTGCCTACTTCCTCCTCCAAATTCATAATTTCCCCCCAAATTTGGAAGGTTGTAGTTTATACTGCAGAGCAGAGACTGAACTTTCCAGGGAAATAAGTTGTTTTTACCCTGGTGTCAGTATAACTGATGAAAATTGGCTTGGAACTACCTTATTTCCATCTTTTGATGACATCTTATCCAGAAATAGCCTCTGGAATTCTAAGGTCCCTGTCTTTTACTCATTTGGGCCATTTACTGGAATATCACCCTTCACATAGCCTCATGCCTCAAGGTTCAAGATCTCAGAAGTGTGCATTACTCCCTTTTCCTCATTAAATTCATTAGGAATTAAAACCTATCAAATTGATATTTTATGTAAGGTACATAATCTGGAATGGATCTGATAAAAGACAAAATTGAAATATCATACTTCTACCCAAGTAAAGCCATTATAAATACCAAATTCTGGAAAATGCACATGCCTAACAAGTTAGAAACCACATTTGTTACACAAAACAGGATAAACCTACAGTTGCCATCTTATATAATCCATATTGATCTCATTTCTTATAAGTTATTCCAAATATTTTCTTTTTCCTTTCCATTCTCCATAGATATGGTAAATGATCTAGATTCCTACCTTGTTGAGAAGATAAAAGCCATTTAACATGAGTTATCTCAGTCTTTTTCTCCATTTCTCAAATCTCCTAAGCTTCATTATCCTCTTTTTTTTTCCACAGAAGAAATACTCAATAAGGCTAATTCCTCTGTCTTGGCCCTTGGTTCTTTCCTACAATCATTACCTCTTTCTAATTCGCCTTAAATGTCTCCCTCACTACTGACTCCTTTCCCTCTTGCCTAAAAATATGTTAAGGTTGAAACAATTCTACAAAAGTCTTCCTTTAACTCTTCTAATCTCCCCAGCTACCGTCTCATATTTCTCCTCCCCTCTATCATTCTGAATAATAATAGTTAGCACTTAAATAGCATTGTAAGGTTTACAAAGTGCTTTACAAATATTACCTCATTTTTTCCTTCACAACAACCCAGGGAAACAGATACTATTATTATCTTCATCTTAGAGATGATCCAATGGTCAATTCAATGCAATACTTAGTTGCCTTTTCTTGAAGAAGTTACTTAAAAAGATACCCCCATTTCTTCTCTTCTCTCAAATAAGAAGAAATAAAGCTAGTGTTACTATAACATTTTAAGGATTCAGAAATTTCTTATGTAATAGGAGAACTAATCAGGAGAGTCCCATTGTTCAGATCACAAGGAAGAAATTTTGGATGCTGCTAACCCACAAGGTTGGGGTAGGAAAGTCTGTGATCTTGCTTTTAGAAGTGCATGATAGGGTTTAATATAAAGACCATGAATGCAATTTAGAACCTGTGCAGGTATTCTATCAGTCTTTCCTGAACACTTACTGTGCAAGGGGGAGGTGGGGAAAGTCTTTGATTTGGCTGGTGAGATGCAATTGAAAATGCAATAAAAAAAAAGTTACCTGAAGAAACTCAATCTCTCTTTTCTCATGGCAAGCAAGGCAAGAATTGCTACATGCTTATAGGAAGAGCAACAGCTAATCTTTCCACTACTGTAGTGAACACATAGCTATAAATGCATGGTTCTTCCATTTTTTGTGTGCTTATTCTTTACAGTTCTTAGGGGATAAATATCAAGATAGAATGGACCAAGCTGCAAATTTATGATCTTCAAAAGCTCAAAAAAGTCAGCAGAATTATAGCTGTCGAACTAAAGGAAAGGGTCAGCTCTGAAGAGCAACCTGTTTGACCCATATTGACCTCAAAACCAAAGCCATGTCTTGTAAAGAAGGGGATAAATTGTTCATAGGCTATATTGCCACTGGAAGAGACATTAGTAATTGGAGAAATGTTTGTAGCATCCCTTTTGAGTTTGAGCCAACACTGAAATGGTAGAGCAGCAAGTATGACCTGATTTGGGGGATGTTTTTGTACTTTAGTTTTTTTTGGGGGGGTTGCTGTATGTTTTTATTAACTATTCCTTTAATATAAATACTAATTGATGTTAATTATGCATCAGTGAAGAAACTCAAGTCAATAGCATTAGAAAAGAAAAAAATTTTGTAACTTTTAGGATTACTCCCTAAAACTCTGAAGATGGGGGAATGTTTGAGGAGGGAGAGAGATGAATCCAACCATACTCTGGGGATCATGCTTAGTTTGGTTAGGTGATTGATTCTTAGATTAGGATAGTATGTCTAAAGTCTCACTAAACTTGTATTGTCTCATTTGATCCTCACATCAATTCTGTGAAATATTAATTGAAAATGAAGCCATAGATTAGCTTCTGATCATCAAATTCAGCAGCTTTTATCAGTTCCCTTTCTTCTTCATTTATTTATATGTTTTGACATGGATGATCAACCTGTCACCTTGGTTTGCTCTTCTCACTCATCCTGAGACATAGGCTCTTCTGAATATTCTATAATATCTCAATTTTTCTCTCTACTTCACTGGTTGTTCTCTTTCTGATTCTTAATGTTGCCATTCCACAGGGTCATAGCTTTAATTCTCTTGTTTTTCTCTTTATATACTTTTCTCTTGGAAATACATTCACTTCTATAAATCTAGCTATTATATTTCAGCAAATGAGTCCCTTCTTCCCCAGACCTAAAATCTGTCTCCAGTTTTGGAATATTTTCTGAGCTCCAGGCTCAAAAGTTCCAACTGTATTTAAGTCATCTTTACCTGGATGTCTCCCTGATACCTACATGTCACGAAAACTGATTCTCTGGTTGGATTTCACTAATTTCATCTATAGCAACACATTTTACAATTCTCCCTCTCTTTTATCTCACTCAACATATCCAATATTACTTACCAAGACTTGTTCATTCTACTCCCATGTAGATATTCTCACTTTTACTACCTTAAAATAGAACCTCTTACCACCAACCTGAACTATCACAATAACCTTCTAACAAATAAGATCATCACTGTTCTTTTTTCCTTCCAATCTCAGTTCCTATCCAATCCATACAACCCCCAGCCACAGGATTTAACATCTCTTACAAAACAGCATGGTCATGTCAATCTTCTGTTAAAAAAAATCTTTTAAAAATCACTATTACCTACCCAACTGAGCATTAACTACTTTGCCTGACATGTAAAACCTTCCACAATTTGATGTCACCCTGTTTTGTTGTTGTTCTTTTTTGTTTGTTTTATTTTGGTTTTAATCTCAAACTATGGGAAAAAAAAGCTTAGCACAATGCCTAGAACATAATAGGTCTTAATAAGTGTTTATTGACTGACAGATTTCTCTGATAAAACTCATTTCATGGTGGGGGAAAAACACTCCAGACTCTCATGTATTTGTAAATTTCTTCATTTTTTTCTCTATGCCTGGAATGTACCCCATCCATCACTTTGACTTAAATTCCACCCTTCCTTTAAAACCCAATATAATGGCCATGCCCTCTAAGAAACCTCCTATGATGTATTCCTACTATGAGTAAAAATATTTTTCTTCATATATATCATAGGATTTTCTTAAGTAATTCTTTTAACTTTCTTCTCAATTATCATATAATATTGTATATTAATGCATTTTATGTCTTAAATCTCAAAAACTGTAATCTCTTTGAGATCAAGGGCAATGTATTTTTTTTTACTATTACATCTTTCTCAGAATCTAGCACAGTGTCCTGAACATAATAGGTGTACTTCTCTTATGTAATATTGCATTCTACTCTGTTCACTTCTTTTCTTTTCCATCTCACTTCTGGGATGATCTATTAACTATGCCAAGCTAAAGTTCTAATTCATGACTTCCCTTTACCTCATCTTCCATCAGTAAAAGAACTCCTTATATTTTTCTCACCTGTATTTAATTTTATTTCCCCATGCTCTTTCTCAAAATTATTTGTATCACCACCCCCTCAGTTCATCTGACCAAACATTTATTCAGCCCAAATCTAAGTAGTCAGCCTCTTAATAATTATTATCTTATCCTAACCTCCAGTTTATTATTTTTTTAAAATTTAACCCTACTGGAGTGACATTGTATACTTTACACTCAAGTAGGAAGGATCACTAGAATACCTGGAAATTAATCTCAACTGAAATCAGATTACACTGAGCACCTACTTATCTCCATAGCATTTAACTAATGTTAAAAAAAAATGAGGCTTTCACAATTTTAACAGTTGACCATGAAGTCATTGAAGAGTGCTTACTTATCAAACCAAAAGTGTACTGATAAATATTTAATTAACACTCCAGAAAGTTTAATCTTTATTATTAACCCTTTTATCCATCTCCTTCTTAAGTCTAGACAATGAGCTCTTGAATTGTAACATTTGAAAAGTATAAGTGCTTGCACTAAAAATTTAACAATCAGCTCTTTTAAGCCAATATCAATTGGTTCCTACAAAGCCTTGTACAATACTAAGGGTGGGGAAATGGGAGAGGTAGAATAGCCAAGAATCATGAAAAGTGTACAGAATTATTCTTCATATAGTTTCATACTTTCAAGAAATGAGTTTCACAAGTGCACAGTGAAAGAGGTATAGTTAGAAAGTTGTTTTTGAAAGCATTATATAGTGATCATAAAATCAACTAACAATATTTAGCTACATTAAGAAAGGGATTTCAAGGAAGAAAATAGCATCTCCACATTCTGCCCAGATAAGAAAAGTCCTGCAGTATTGTGTTCATTTCTGTATACTACATTTTGGAGAGGATGATGATAAACTAGAGAGTGTCCAGAGAAGAGTGTATAAGATCAGTCAGAGGAATTAGTTATATCTAGTCTGAAATAGCGAAAACTTAGTGGGGAGGAACATACTCCAAGTTTTCTCCAAGTATTTGTAGGTTTAAATTTATTAGGCTTAGCCCCAAGGGGGAAAATTTTGAACAAGAGACAGAAATTTTAGAGAAGAAAATGGAGGCATGATATAAAGAAAGGCTTCCTAAAAATTAGATATATCCAAAAAATAGAATGAGCCATCTTAGAGATTGTTATTCTTCCTCATTAGAAGTCTTTGAAAAGAGGCTAGATGCTCTTTGTGGGTATGTTATAGAAGGATTATTTTTCATTTCTGGGTTAAATTCGATAGCTGATTAATTCTCATTTCACTCTGAAATCCTGTGATTTTTCTGTCTCCAAAGAGCATATCAGATGATTTATATTAGAACAAAAATATTCAGGTAATAAGAAACTAAAACTTTTGCTATAACCTTGAATTCTGAAGTGACAGCATAAAAACTGTTTTTATGAAGTTGAGTTTACTATGTAATTTACTAAACAAAGTGTAGTTGACATCTCAGCCCAACTACTCAGCATTTTAACATTTTTCTGTTAGCTTATTACACAAAAACTTTTGAAGGCTGTGACTGATTTGAGGGGTGCCACAAAAAAGTAACAAGCTACAGTTTATGATTGGTTTGTGAGCCAGTTTGTCATCTTAAAACAAAATGTCATTTTTCAAATGAGCACATGTTCTTATATTTTAATGGATTTCCAAGAAATTTGTAAATGTGGATAAAGGATATAAAGTTATATCAGAACCGCAAGTGAGCGCCATAATTCATAAAACTAATATAAATTGACCTTTTCCATTTATGAATCTCTTTAATGCTTTCTAATCATTATTTAGTATTATAATATGCAAGCAACACAAAATTCTGAATATGCTATGAAAAAAGAAAAGTAACATTAAAGATTATAGATTCTGTAAATACTTTTTAAAAAATATTCTTAAATTTTTTAAAACAATACATGAAAATTTTAATGTAATAATATTACCATTTCTGTCTTCCATTCCTAGTCATTTTTGACAAGGTCTTCTTTTGAATAAAAGTGTGCCTCTCAGTGGTGAATCATCATAATGATTAAGCAGGTACTTAGCATGGTGAATATAACTTTGAAGATCTGAGTTCAAATCCTGTCTCAGACATATAGCCATATGGTGCCTGGGCAAGTAATTTTTAAAAATCTCAGACTCATTTTCTCAGATGGAAAATGAAAATAATAATAGCAGATTTCTTAAAGGTATTTTATAAATAAATACTGAGATAACATAGTCAAGTGCTATATAAATGCTATTCATCATCACAATCTTCATCTCATAATTATGAGACTTATGTGACCTGGGACAAGCTAACAAGTGACTAATTCTCATCACTGAAATCTGTTCCTCACCATAGTAAATTGATCTGCTCAAAAAACACCTCCAGATCCCCCAGGTCTACATAGACACTGAGGGAATGGACACTGACAAAGAATTCCACTCTTCCAGGGGCACAGTTGATATTATCAACTTTTCTGAAGCAGAATCCAGGATGTGGGAATGGAAGTTACACACACATACAACACTAGGAAGAAAAAGACTCTCTGACAACAAAACTGCAAATGGGGTCAGAATGAGTCAGATATGACTGAAAAGAATTAACAGCAGCAACAACCGCAACAAAAAATTTCCAGACTGGAATTTCAGGCCGTAGGTAGTAGTTTATTTTTCCTTGACCATTGTTTGTTTTAACCTCAGTACACTTTTGACTAATTCTCCATGCATGATGTCCATATCTTTTCCTAATTCCATTCAATTTATAAATCTTGAGCAGCAGAACTTCCCCTAATTTATCCTGCTTCAACCTTCATCATTTAGAGAAAAAAGCGATCTCATAGTTTCTTTATACTAACTTTAACCCAAAAAGGATAGAAAGCTAGTTCTAGGTCTTCTGAATCTGCCAACAGATACATGGTGCTTGAATTCTTAATATTTGATAAAGACACTCCAGATTCCTTAGTTACATCCTTAGAACCCAGAAAGAAGATGCAATTTTGTTCTGGAGAAGCTGATTTAAAAGTATCAACATAATCTGGGATAAGGATTCTCAAAGATTTACATGGACTACATTTATGCCATCATATTATTTCATATGAAAAGATGACATATTATTTGAGGGCAAGGAATATTTCAGCTTTGATTTTGTATTTTTGTCATCTAATATATGTCCTGACCCTTGATAGATGCTTAATAAGTGTTTTTGATTGATCAATTGATCATATTCTCATGATCATATCCTTGAACAATAATCATATCATGATAATATCATTATCATCCAAGCAGGATTTTATAATGAAAGGGAGTTTGTCTTTACAGAGATATCTCACTTTTTTCATGTTGTTTTTATGACATTTGAATGAGGCTAATATGATGGGAATCAGGTAAAATAAGCTTTTCAAGAGCAAAGCTTTTCACAGAGTACCTTGAAATCTTTGTCAATGATGATTGCCCCTAATACATTTATTTTAACATTGACATCCTGGATTATCATAGGCACAGTGCTCCCCATAAAAATGCCCCAAAATGAAAACAGGGACACTAATACACTATTGGAGTTGTGAACTGATCCAACCATTCTGGAGAGCAATTTGGAACTATGCCCAAAGGGCATACCCTTTAACCCAGAAGTGTTTCTTAAAAGAGATCTTAAAGGAAAGAAAGGGACCCATATGTGCAACAATGCTTGTGGCAGCCCTTTTTGTAGTGGCTAGAAACTGGAAACTGAGTGGATGTCCATCAGTTGGAGAATGGCTGAATAAATTATGGTATATGAATGTTATGGAATATTATTGTTCTGTAAGAAACGACCAGCAGGATGATTTCAGAGAGGCCTGGAGAGACTTGCATGAACTGATGCTGAGTGAAATGAGCAGAACCAGGAGATCATTGCACATGGCAACAAGATTATACAATGATCAATTCTGAAGGGTGTGGATCTGTTCAACAATGAGATGATCCAGACCAGTTCCAATGATCTTGTGATGAAGAAAGGCAGCTATGCCCACAGAGAGGAGTTTGGTTCACAACATAGCATTTTCACTGTTTTTATTGTTGTTTGCTTGCATTTTATTTTCTTTTTCCCTTTTTTCATGTCTGATTTGATTTTTCTTGTGCAGTAAGATAATTGTATAAATATGTATGCATATATTGTATTTTTTTTAAAATGACCCACAATTTGGGGGAAAAAAGAGGAAAAGCATTTGGTGAACCTTCAACCAACTCAAATTTTATTTTTGTCACTTCTTAAAATTAGTTATTCTGTGTGACCCCCCCCAAATACCCCTCGTAGCCATGCCTCTCTCTAACTAGATAATTATCCTGATGCCCCATGAGAACACTGACAGAAAGATTTTAATTGGTAAAACCAAGAGGAACTAGTATGTCACCTTCATCATCATCACTACTTATTTCATTCTCCTTTCAATATCCTCATCATTAAATATGACAGTGATTCAACCACATTACATAGATATGGCCCCTGTCCTGGAACAACACTTTTTTTAAAATTAAAAGTAGAAGTAATAATTGTGAATAAGGAGGAAGTGGTTTACCTAAAGAATGACAAATAAATAAGACAGAATGTTTCAACTTGTGTTACCTTCCCACAACACTTGGTTTAAACCATTCAAATGACACTTGATTATATTCTTTCCTATTATTGTTCTGTATTCATTTTTTCTGTGTTC
The DNA here is from genome assembly GCA_023553655.1 of Myrmecobius fasciatus. NCBI lineage: Eukaryota > Metazoa > Chordata > Mammalia > Dasyuromorphia > Myrmecobiidae > Myrmecobius > Myrmecobius fasciatus. The sequence goes on from JAJPUD010005803.1 coordinate 88,304, forward strand.
CTTTGTCTTTCCACAATTCTTTAAGCTTCTTGAAGGTATTGACCTTGTCATATATTTATCTGGCATCTCCCATGGTCGCCAGTAGAGTTTAAGGAAAATAATAGGTGTTCAATAAGTAGTTGGCAGATGATATTTAATTTAAAATTGTAAGGAAAGTAATAGCATTTAGTTCCAAAATTAGTTTTAAGTTCATGTTTCTATTTTGTATAGATGTTTGTTTCTTTTTTTTATAAGCTATGTGAGTATTTATTGAAGTCCAATGAATTATTGCCTCATGTCCTTTCAGGAAAGAAAGGTTTTGGGAGTGGAGGGGCCAGGAAAGATATATGAGCTATAGGGGATAGGGAGAAGTAATGAAAGAAACTTCAAAAAGGTTCATATTGATTCTAGCTTAAGAAGGCATTCTAGTCATAACCAGATACATGGATTTAAAAAATGGATCCAAGGATGCAAAGCACCAAAAATTTCAATTCAACAAGAATTTATTAAACCCCTGATATATATGAGATATGAGACAGAGGAAATGCAGTGCAATAAATACAGAACAGACTAAAAAATGTGAAGATGTGTAAAAAAGTCTTTTTCCTTTCGTGTTTTCAGGGAGCTTTCAAAAAACGTTGCTTTCTGCACTGGTAGATAGAGTTTTTCTTACCAGAAGTGGTACACAATAATTCATAATGATATCATAACAGTGAAAATCTGGTTGTGGGTTCAGATGTAGAAAGGGAAGAAAAAGATAAAGCACTTCCTATACTTTGAGGATGTAAAAATAACAACATAATGACTTCTTCTCAAGGAGGTAAAATGGGATAAGTTATATCACATAAAGAAGCACAAAAGACCTGTTACAATAAAGAAAAAGAAGGGCAGGGATGAGCATTGTCTGCAGCTTAATCTCATCACCTTTGGCTTAAAGAGGGAATAACATATTAACTCAGGTGAGTATAGAAATTTATCTTACCTTGGAAGGAACTAGAAGTAAAAAAGGGAAAGAAGAGGGAGGAGCTGGATAGGAGGGCAGAAACACAAAAAGAAAGGGGTAAGAGAAAAAAGAGGGATGCTAGAAAAGAGAGCAGGTTGAGTGCAAGGCAAGTTAGAAACAAAACAGTACTATATATGGTACTAAGAAAGCCCAGCAGCAAGAGTTAGAGAAATTCCATTTAAAACAACTGCAGCCAAAATAAAATATTTGGGTGTCTACCTGCAACACAAATGCAGGAACTATTTGAACACAATTATAAAATGCTTTTCACACAAATAAAGTCATATTTAAACAACTGACAAAATATAAATTTGCTCATGAATAGGCAGAGCTAATATAATAATAAAAATAACAATTCTATCTAAATTGGTCTACTTGTTCAGTACCATCTGTGAATCAAACTGCCAAAAATTTTTATAAAGATAGTAAAAATAATAACAAAATTCATCTGGAAGAACAAAAGGTCAAGAATATCAAGGGAATTAATGAAAAAAAAATACAAATAACAGAAGGCCTAGCAGTGCCAGACTATAAACTATTATGAAGCAACAGTCATCAGAAACATGGTACTGATAAAGAAACATGGATTAGTGGAATAGGTTAGATATACAAGATACAATAATCAGTGATTATAGTAATCTAGTATTTGATAAACCCCAAAACTTTAGGTTCTGATAAAAAAGCTTACTATTTCACAAAAATTGCTGGGGAAAACTGGAAAATAATATGTCAAGAATTCAGCATAGGCCTACATCCTCACATCCCACACCAGAATAAGGTCAAAATGAGTACATGATTTAGGCACAAAAGGAGATAACTATAAACAAATTAGGAGAGCAAAGGATAGTTTACCTACCAGATCTTTGAAGAAGAGAGGAATTTATGGCCAAAGAAGATTTTGAAAACATTATGAAATGCAGAATAGACAACTATGATTACATTAAATTTAAAAGTTTTTGCACAAACAAAACCAATGTAACCAAGATTAAAAGGGAAGCAGAAAGATGGGGGGAAATAATTTACATCCAGTTTTTCTGATGAAGGCTGCATTTTTAGAAATATAGAGAGAATTGACTCAAATTTATAAGAGTACAACTCATTCCCAAATTGTTAAATGATCAAAGGATATGAACAGAAAATTTTCAGAGGAAAAAATTAAAGCCATCTATGGTCATATAAAAAATTGTTCTAAATCATAAGAGAAGTAAAAATTAAAACAACTCTGAGGTAGCACCTGTCACTTTTTAAATTGGGTAAGATTATAGGAAACGATAATGATAAATATTAGAGGGAATGTGGTAAAACTAGAACACTAATGCATTGCTGGTGGAGTTATGAAATGATCTATCTAACCATTCTAGAGAGGAACTATGCCCAAAGGTAAAACTTTGATCCAGCCATGCTACTACTTGGGTCTATATCCCAAGGAAATCATAAAGGAGGGAAAAGTATCCATATGTGCAAAAATGTTTGTAGCAGTTCTTTTATGTGGTGGCAAAGAATTAGAAAATTAGTAGATGTCCATCAGTTGGAGAATGGCAGAATAAGTATGTAAAAGTAATGGAATATTATTCTTCTATAAAAAATGATGAACAACTTGACTTTTAGAAAAGTCTGGAAAGATTTACATGAACTGATGCTGAGCAAAACAAGCAGAAGCAGGAATATATTGTATGAAACAGCAAGACTATGTGATGAAAAACTATGATAGACTTGATTCTTGTCAATAGTTCAGTTATTCAAAAAAATCCCATTAAACTTTGGATGGAAAACACCATCCTCTTCCAGATAGAGAACTATAGAGATTGAATGTAAATCAACACGTGATGTTCACTTTTTCTTTCTTTTTCTTCTTTTTTTTTTCTCACGGATTTTCCCTTATGTTCTGATATTTCTCTTCTAACATGATTCATAACAAGATGTTTTTAAAAAGTACATGTAAAATCAAAGAAAAAAAATTATTCCTAGTCTTTTTCTTCTTCATTTATTTGTTTACAAAAAGGTAGGACAGCTTACTTTTTGTTCTGTACAGATTTTATTTTTGATTTCTTGAAATATATAGCTCTGAAAAGACAGGCTTTTTAAAAGTCCATTTTGATTTAAATGGTGCTGCTTGACTATGTCTTTAAACCCAAATCAGTCTGCCTTCCATTGAATGGACAATACTACAGCCAGTCAAGCTTCAGTGGCTCATCATTTAGATTTTGATAGCTGTGTGTAAATAGCATTTTTTTCTTCCCCTCCCAGAGTGATATCATTGTGATGGTAAATTACCATCAACTCTTACCTATTCCCTAGTCCTTGAATGTGTGGCCTCAGACAAATTAAGATCTGGGAAAGAGCTTAAGGTAGAAAAGCCAAGGTGACTCACTGCATCCTGGGTCATTGACAATTGTCTTGATCTTTGTTTTGCTGCTAAATTCTCTCTGGAAGAAAGAATAAGGTTGATGACTTTGAAAATCTTTGATTTACACATATCCAATTCAATAAAGTCAAGATAATCACCCTTGTGATATTATTGGTCCTCTTTGAGATAAAGAATAAAGAACAACACCTCTGCTAAATATTGTGTGGGGGAATATAGAATTTAAAAGGAGCTTGTATATGTGTGTATCCACTTATGTATCTGGCAAGAATTATCATATCTTAGGACAAATGAACCACAAAACCCTTAAGAAGCTCATAAGGACATATCAAATTGCCCATAGGCCCTAACATTACTATAGCAATCAATCAGTGCACAATTTATATCACCTTACTATCTAGTTGCTTATCTGGATTTACCAGCCCTGCTCCTTCTCTAACCATTCCTTTTCCCTTCTTCAGCTTTGTTGTCCTTGCTTCTACTTAGCTTTATGCTTTTTAAAACAAAATTTTGTTGATATGTTTGGTTTTTCCATTCTAATTTGTTTTATTAGCTCATTATATTGACTCTCTACTTAAATGACCAATTGCAATAGCATATTTCACATTCACAGTCTCATCCAGACTGTTAGCTTCCCTCAGATTACTTACTCCCCTCCTTTATACTCGACATAAAGTCATAAAGTAAGAACTGGAAAGGATTTTGGATGTCTAATTCCTTCCTTTTAGAGATGAGCAAAATAACACCCAGAAAAGTTATAGACCTAGAGCTGAAAGAAACTGCAGAGGCCATCTGGTCCAACCGCTTCATTTTACACCTCATTTTAAATTTGAGTAATCTAAGGCCTGAGGAAGAATCAGATAAATTGAGTTGCCAAAGGTAACACAAATAGTATATATCAGGGGGGGATTCATATTCAAACCCTTTGTACTTAAAATATAATACCTAGGGCTGAATACATATAGCATACATGGTAAGGCCAAAATAGAGCATATTGGGACTATTGGCTCCCTGGTACTGGAAACTATCTCAGTCTTAATTCAAAACTAAGATTGCTTTAGTTTTTGATCACCATATCACATTGTTGAATTTTGTTTTGTGAAAGTCCATTAAAATAACTAGTTCTTTTCCAGACAAACTGTTATCTATACATGTCTCCCCACCTTGTACTTGTGAAATTGGTTTTTTGAGCCCACCTAAGTCTTTATATTTATCCTTATTAAATTTCATACATTATTTAGTCTTTCAATAATTATTTTGGACCCCAATTCTGACAGTCTACACATTATCTCTCTCTCCCAGCTTTGATAAGTATGTCAGCCATGCTTTTATCCAAAGCATTGATATAAATGTTAAACAGCACAGATCCCTGGGGCTTGCCACTAAAGTCTTCTCTCCACATTATCTATGGTGCCTACCATGAGGCTCCCAATGTTAGTCCCAGGAAAACCAAATATGAACTCTGAATGAAGCATCGTCACATCCCCTGATTATTCATCAACATGATGAGTTTTTAATCATTTAATATGTTTTAACTATATGCTGGAAAAGTATGACCTAACCATGAATCTGATGTATGAGAAAGCACTTTGAAAAAACTGTAAATCATCAGTCTAAATATAAATTTAGATATAAACTGCTAATATTATAATTTATTCATCTCAGACTTTCCTTTCCAATAATACTACAAATGATTTAAAAACAACACAACAACTAAAAAACACCCTTATCATTCTAGATTTTGTCCACTGTATATTTTCATGGTACTTCTTATTTTTATGTGTTTTTAAATGGTTTATTATTCAGACTTTTACTTTATTTCAACTGTAGTTTTCTAACAAAGAAAACTGTTTATTATTAGTTAAATTTTATACAGTATCTCAACTATGTAGATCTCAATGTTTGTAAATCTTTCTTAGATAACCATTTTAGAAATCTTATGGCAGTCTCAGTTTTTATGGCAGAAGAGTGTGTAGATTCAAAGGAAGTAGCAGGACCCTCTAACTTATGACCTGAAAGAAAAATCTATTTTTTAAAAATGTGATTCCCCTGAAGATCAGTGAAAAATTTCAGTGTTTTGAGATCTTTTTTTTTTTTCAGAGAGCAGGCCAAACTCACTGTGGCAATTCTCCCTCCTCCCCCTTTATTTCATTTTTATTTATTTATATATTTTTTGCACATAGTACTTACATATTTCAATAGAAGCCTTCCAAATAATACTCCCTGGGCTGTGAATGTGTCTTGTGACCACGAGAATGGATTTATTAATTGCATAAGAATTCAAGTATATCTGAGGTAATGTATCTTTATTTAGTATCTAAATTAAAAGTCTAAGACTCAGTTTTCCCAACAGTAATTTCTGTTCTCAACAGGGAATGTATATGCTATAAATAAGAATATGTAGCTCAAAAGCTAATTGTTTTAGAATATTTAATTGAAAGTAATGGCTAATGAGAGGGTCACATTAGTAACTTAATGTTAGTGGTCAAATTAGAATCTTACATTCACACACCTGGTTCATTTGCTCCTTCATAGCTCACATTAGTGGATAAGTAATTTGTTCCAGAATAGCTGCTGCATATAGAATGTGCTGGACCTAGTTCAGTGACCATTAAAGATTATAACAAATGTAAACATTTCTCCTTAACTCAGAGATTCTTAGAACTAGAATGTAATTCTGCTAAAAACTGAATAAACAAATTAAAAGAGCCTGAAGCTATCTACTGCCCATTAATAGTAAACAAGTCCATTTTCTTTCTTACTTACTTGTTGTAATGTATATAGAACACAAACAAATATGAAAGCTTGAACATACATAAAAATCAGTACTGAATTAAAAAAATGAGTTCCAACCCCTCCTCAATCCAATCTATTGGCTAATGAATGTATTAAAACAATACCATGTGAACTTTAAAACATTTTAGTAAACAGTTATGACATGACATGATGTAATGGGATAGAACCATGATAACAGCAACAATTACAGACAAAAATTTTATGTATGTATATATGTACATGTGCATATATATGTTTACATATGTACAAAAACAACATTTGTTACAGAAAAGCAAAAGACATTGTAGAAGTTGAGGAATTGAGGAATTTAAATACCCAACAAATGAATAAATGAATGAATGTTGTTAAATGAATTAGAATAAAGCAATATCTCAAGTGATTTCACAAACAATAGTCAGAAATCTTGTTACTATGTTCATTTTGAAAGCATTACTTTTGAATGTTTGCCATATTGAGAGGAAATCCCTATTCATTATTATTAATTCATTCCTTCATTTACTCATTCACTAACATTTATTATGGACCATTGGCTGGGATGGAGATGATGATGATATCAGGCATCAGGGAGAATTAAGAACTGCTAATAACTTAGCTTATTTTTTCTGTCAAGGAGAATAATTTTGCATTGGAATTTGCAGGGGAAAATTGCTAAAGGAAAATCATAAGCAAGAAAATAATAAGAAAGTACAAAGTTCCCTTTGATTACTGTAAGTCACCCAGCCTAGATAAGCTATATGCTCAGCTACTGGAAGAACTTAGGGATGTTTTTGCTGAGCCACTATCCTTGATATTTAATAGATCATAGAGAATGGGAGAGGTGGCTGAAGGACAAGTATTATCCCAATTTTTACAAAGGGAAGAGAAGAAACTATGAATTAAAAACTAATGAATTTGATCTCTGTTCCTGGTAAGATTCTAGAATTTTGTTTAGTTTTAGTGAACAACTAGAAAGGCAAATGAAGATTACAATGACCTCACTTGGCTTTATCAAGAACAGATAATGCCAAATTAGTCTTATTTCTTTAATATCAGGGTTTCAAAACTGGTAAATCAGGGGAATGATGCACATATGGTTTACTTACATTTTGGTAAAACATCTGATAAACTGGCAAAGCCATTGCTATTCTCATGAAAAAGAATGAGAGATATAGGTGGATTCAGGGTTGGTTGAATGGTTGTAAATCACAAATTCCTTAAGATGACCCTCAATAGATCATGAGGTTTAAAATCTGAGGTTGGTTGTATGCTGTTTAGCATTTTTAATGACTTGGATAGCATGTCATATTCATCCAAATTCATGATGACACAAAGGTAGGACAGATAGATCACACACTGGATGAGAGAGTCAGAATCCAATAAGATCTTGTTGAGCCAGGACAGCAGACAAAATCTAAATAAGGTGAAATTTAGTAAAATAAATACAAAGACTTTTACATGGATAGGGGAGAAACAATGATCACACATATAAGATGAGGGAAGAATAGTAGAGAGCGCTTTTTCAGGAAAATTTTGGGGGTTAGCGGATTTTATGATTACTATGAATCAAAGTTTGAAATCACAGTTAAAAATGTGATATAATCTTGGAATTTATTGAGAGAGAAATAGCTTCTAAGAATGTTAAGTAATAATAGTCCCTCTGTTGTTGTTCATCCTTTTTTGAAAAACAGTGATATCACTTGTCTTGATTTGCCCCCAATTTGGATTTAAGAGAGGCAGAATTGCACAAAGTATTCAGTCTCATTCTCTCTTCAGTTACCAAAGTCCAGTGACAAGAAAAAAATCAAAATGCCTGAAAATGGCCCAGGATGCAGGAGGATGACTTAACATCTTTGATATCTGACCAAGTTATACATACTTAGTATGTAGAATGTCAGCCACCTTCATAACCAAACAAATTATTATCATCCTCTCATTCAATTGAAGGAAGTCTTCACATACCTGAGGTGGGCATCCCCTTAGTTCATAGATTTGAGGCCCATCAGTTACCCTTATTGTATTCACCCTCAATATTCCCTCTATACATTGCTCTCATCAATCTACATCTGAAATGTTCTGTTCAGTTCAGTTCTAGGAAGTAAACTAGGGTGCATGTAGAGGTGGACAATTTTGAAGATGAAGTGATTCGAATCCATGATATATAAGAATCATATGATGAACTGGTATAGTAATAGTAATAGATAACTCAAGTAGAATGTGCTGACTATCTTAAAGATATAGGAATAGCATATGAAAGAGGGCTTAAACTTGTCCTAAAGAGCCCCAGGAGGCAGAACCACAAATAAGGAATAGAGATAGCAATGTACTGAATTTCCTCAACAATTAATTGATTCCATCCACCAACCCACCATACCTCCAAATTTGGAGATTTTACAGAAGAAGACCACTTTCCCAGGAAATATATCTATAAAACATTTATAGTATCTCTTTTTGTGTTGGCAAAAGATTAAGAATTTAGGGGATATTCATCAATTTGGGAAACAAACAAGTTATGACATATGGTTATGTTGGCATACTATTGTAATAAAAGAAATGGTGAAGGTGACTTCAGAAAAAACTTGAAAAGATTTATATGAACTAAAAGAAGTGAAAAGAAGCAGAAGAACAATCTACACAATAACAGAAATAATGTAAACATAATAAACTGAGAAAGACTTAATAACTCTGATCAATTAAAGGATGTACCACAATTCCAAGGGACTTTTCATATAAAATGTTATGTACCTTTAGACAGAGAATTGGTAATCTCAGAGCAGATTGAAGCATTTTTTCCATTTAGTTTCCTTGGGTTTTATTTTTTTTTTGAAACATGGATAATGCAGAAATATATTTTACATAACTTCATATGGATAGCGGTTATCATATTTCTTGTTTTCTTAAAGAATGGAGGGAAGAACTTGAACCTAAAAAAAATAAATAATTTTTCTTTAAAAAAAATAAGTGGAAACTGGTTGGAAATTATGGGCACATAATATATATATATAGTGTAATTTTTGTTTAAATATGTTTTGTGAATATTAAAAAATAAACTCACAATCAAACCCAACAGAAGGCAGTTTGAGAAAGCAAAAAGAGCTGAATTTAAATCCTAGTTCTGCAACAGAATTGTTTGAACCAAAATAGGTAATTTAACTTCCCTTTGACTCATCCATAAAGTGAAAAGGATTAGACTAGATGTTATCTATGCCAGCATTAGAACTATGATCCTACAATTTTGTTAACTAAGAAACCAAAATGTTTTGTAAAGCTTCAAATAGTATATAATTGTGTGCTCATCTTTACTAATGTTTAGGTTCTGAAAATTATGATACTTTTTACATCTGAAAGGCTGTTGTTAAGAAACTAGAGAAACCTGAATCTGCTTTAACTCACCTTCTCACTTGTCTTTTTCAAATACACATTCATGATAACTAATAGTTACCTTAAAATGAGGCAAATGGACATGTAGAGTCTTACAATATATTATACAATTTATCCCATTGTGTAATTGCAATTGATATAAATACTGTAGTTTGACAAGGAATTAAGACATTGCCGACATTAATAAATATATGCTAATGTGATAAGGTTAAAAAAAGGAATAAGAAAGCATCTGGGATAATTAAATGAATATATCCCTTTATTACATACTGACAAAATGCATTCATTGCCACAAATTCAAATTTTATGTGGCTGATTAAAATAAAGTCAAAAAATACATTTTCACAATCAGAATAGTTAAAAGCAAGAATCATCTATAAACATATTACAACATCAAATCCAGAGTCAGGCAACAAAGTCCCTGTGGTCTACCAATTAATAAGTCCTAAAGTTTGCAAGAAGATTCCCTTAGCTAATTATGGTCCATAGCATGTCTCAAAGTCCTCTCTGTTCCCAAATACCCTTCTTTGTCTGGGGAAATTATTGTATCTCCATCATGTAGCCTAGTGATAGGTAGAACATTTTAAAATCCCAGGGATATGGCCAGAAATATCACAAAGAAATCTTCATTTTACTGAAGTGTAACAATTATCTACCTGTATAAGGGAACATTAAGCTAAAATATTTCATATGATCATTTAGATCAAATATTGAAAAATGATCTCTTTCAAAATTAAAACCAAGAAATTTTAAAACATTAACATTATTTATTATGTTTTAATCATTAACCGTCACTGAAAGTTTAAGAATAATGTATTATATCCATGCATATAGTGTTATCTGAAACGTATTATCATCTACCACAATGATAGGTTTTGTCAAAGCAAGAAAAGGGGAGCGCATATGTAGAAAACTGATATGTCACATTCACTTATGGTTACCATTTGTGTACTAGGTTGTATCTAGATGTATCTCATTGAGTCCTTCTACAAATTGAAGTAGTTAACAGAGGTTTATGATATGATGCCCCAAAGTAATAAAAATATCTAGAATTTCAGGTATATTTTTAATTTTACACATAAGGAAAATGTATATGCTTTGACTGTGAAATCAGAATAAGTGAACATACATACTGTTCACAGATGATTTTCTTTCCTGGGTAGGTTTCTGTTCTATTCAGTGCCAATTTCAGATTCCTCTATTGCAGAACAAAAAGGAAATAGAGTTATTTCATTGTTTGGAAAAATAGACAAATTTCTGTAAAGTTTGTAATAAGATATATTTCTTCCTCTAGAATTTATTTTCCTATTGACTTTCATCTGAAAATATAGATGCATTTTTAGGGAATTTTTTTTAATGGGAAAAGAGCACACTTTAGACTATAGGATTTTTAAAATTAAATATTTAAATGAAATGTCTTTTTTTAAATTCTGAGAATGGACTGACCTGCTTTCCAAGCAGAAGGTTCTTAATATGAATTCCTTACAGGAGTGAAAATTCAGCTCCTAATACAAAACCCTACCCTTTTAAAAATATGCCAAAAATTCAGTTTTGTGGTAGAAAATAAGAAATGGGAAAATGGGAACAGAGTAGGTGTCCATCACTTGTAGCATAACTAAACAAATTTTGGCATATTAATATAATAGAATATTATTATGCCATGAGAAATGGTAAATAGGAACTCAGAAATTGGGAAGATGTATTTGAACTGACACAAACAATGTAAAATAACTAGAGCTAAATAAACAATATGCATGATTACAATAATGTAAAGGAAAAGTGAACTAAAACAAAGCTGAATGTTTGTAACTACCATCATCTACCATAAAAATGAGCAAGTGTTTTCCACTTTTCAGTTACTATACATAGGTATACAATATTCTGTATACTATCATTTGGTTAGTTTTGCTTACAAGGGATGACTCTCTTCCCAACCCTCCTCTAGGGTAGAAGTAAGGGCTGGGAGTGGGAGACAAATATTGATGCATTTAGGAATTATTATAATATAAAAACAAAAATAATTTTAAAATCTTATTTTTAAAAACTTTGAGAGAAAACTAAAATTAAGTGAAATGAGATTTGGTTTTATTTTATTTTATCTTAATGGCATATTGCTTTTCTAATTACAAGTAAAAATGAATTTCAACATTCATTTTTATAAGATTTTGAGATCCAATATTTTCCTCTTCTTTATTTATCTTCTCTCTCAGCAAGACAGCAAGCAATCTGATATGTTATACATGTACAATCAATTTTTGAAATATTTTCATATGAGTCATCATGGGAAAGAAAAATCAGAACAAAAGGGAAAACCACAAGAAAAACAACAACAAAAACGAAAATAATATGCTTTAACTATTCTATCTCAGTAGTTCTTTCTCTGGTTGTATATGGCATTTTCCATCCCAAGTCTATTGGAATTGTGTTGGATCACTGTATTGCTAAAAAAAAAAAAAAGCTGTCTATCATAGTTGATAATCACACAATATTGCTATTACTGTGTCCAACATCAGCTCATGTAAGTCTTTCCAGCCTTTCTAAAATCAGTCTTCATTTTTTTAGCACAACAGTTTTCCATTACATTCACATACCATAACTTATTCAGCCATTCCCCAATTGATTGGCATCTACTTATTTTCAATTTCTTCCTACCACAAAAATAGCTGCTACAAACATTTTTCATATGTAAGTCATTTCTCCTCTTTTATGATCTCTTTGGGATACAGACCCAGTAGTAGACACTGCTAGAAAAAAGGGGATGCAGAAGTTGACAGTTCTTTGGGCACATAATCAAATTGTTCTCCAGAATGGCTAAGTCCATTCACAACTCCACCAACAATGCCTTAGTTTTCCAGTTTTCCTGAATTCCCACCAACATTTATCACTATATTTTCCTGTTATCTTGGCCAATCTGATAGGTATGAAATGTTTTTATTTGCATTTCTATTGAAAGTAATTTAGAGCAGTTTTACATGACTATAGACATCTTTAATTTCTTCATCTAGAAAACTGTTCATATCTTTTGACTATCAACTGAGGAATGACTTATATTGATATGTTTGATGCACTTCTCCATATATTTTATAAATGAAGCCTTTATCAAAAACACCATTTGTAAAAATTGTTTTCCAGCTTTCTGTTTCTCTTCTAATCTTGGCTGCATTGGTTTTCTATACGTTACTAACAAAGCTGAGCAACAAAAGATAAAAAGAGAAATTTCACCTAAAATAACTATAGATGATATTAAATATTTGGGAATCTACCTGCTAAAACAAAGCCAGGAACCATATGAACATAATTACAAAGCAGTTTTCACACAAAGTTCAGTCTAAACAATTAGAAAAATATCAATTGTTCATGTAAGAAAAAATGACAGTTCTACCTAAATTAGTCTACTTATTCATTGCAATATCAATCAAACTGCCAAAAATATTTTATAGAACTAGAAAAAATAATTACAAATTTCATCTGGAAAAACAAAAGTTTGAGAATTTGAAGGAAGAAAAGAAGGAAGAAAGGGAAAAAATGCAAAGGATGGTAGCCTACCCATACCAGATCTTAAATTGTATTATAAACCAGCAGTCATCAAAACCTGGCTAAGAAATAGAGTGGTGGATCAATGGAACAGGTAAGGTATGCAAGATACAATAGTCAATGATTATAGCAATCTACTGTTAGATAAACCCTAAGACTTCAGCTCCTGAGATAAGAACTCATTATTAAACAAAAATTGCTGGAAAAAGTGGAAAATAGTATGGCATAAACTAGGCATAGACCACCATCTCACACTCTATATCAAGATAAAGTTGAATTGGGTACATGATTTAGATATAAAGGATGATACTATAAACAAATTAGGAAAGCAAGGGATAGCTTTCCTGTCAGATCTTTGGAGAAGAGAGAAATTTATGACCAAAGAAGAACTAGAGAACATTATGAAATGAAAATGGATATTTTTATTGCATTAAATTAAAAAGGTGTTGCCCAAATGAAATATTTGTAAAACATTTAGCACGATGCCTGGTACATAGTAGGTGATTAATAATTGCTTATTGTCCCTTCCTGTCTCCCAAGAGTATTTTAAAAATATTAACCAGGTATCAAATTGAAAATAAAAAACAACAAAATCTCAAAATAAAAAAAAAAACTACTGAGAATCTATAAAGTATGGGTATAGCATAATCTCTCTCTTTTTTTTGAGCTGGATCATCTCTAGAAAGGGGAGCTCTTAGAATATGAGTCTAACCCAAAAGCATTTTATCTGCAAGGCAGATCCAAAGAAACTCATCATTTTAAAAAATGCATTTTATTAAAGCTTTTTTCATTGCAAAACATATGTAGGGGTAATTCTTCAACAATGGCCCTTACAAATCTTTCTGTTACAAAATTTTCCCCCCTTAGTCCCCACCCCTCCTCTAGATGGCAGGAAGTCCACTACATGTTAATTATGTTAATGACAAATCGAATATATGTATGCAGATTTCCACACTAACCTTGCTGTGCAAGAAAAATCATCTCTACAAGAAAAAAATATCTGAGAAAGAAAACATAATGCAAGCAAATATCAATAGAGGGCATTAAAATGTTATGTTGTGGTCCACATTTCATATCCCTCTCTCTCTGGGTATATATGGTCTTCTTCACTGACCAAATAGAACTGGTTTCAAGCATTTCATTGTTGAAGAGAGAGCCATGTCCATCAGAATTGATCATCATATAGTCGTCTTGTTGCCGTGTATAATGATCTCCTGGTTCTGCTCATTTCACTCAGCATCAGTTCATGCAAGTCTCTCCAGGCCTCTCTGAAATCATCCTGCTGGTCGTTTTTTATAGAACAATAATATTCCATAATATTCATATACTATAATTTATTCAGCCATTCTCCAATTAATGGGCATCCATTCAGCTTCCAGTTTCTAGCCACTGCAAAAAAGGCTGCCACAAACATTTTTGCACATGTGAGTCCCTTTCCTTCCTTTAAGATCTCTTTGGGATATAGGTCCAATAGAAACATTGCTGGGTCAAAGGGTATGCACAGTTTGATAACTTTTTGAGCATAGTTCCAAATTGCTCTCCAGAATGGTTGGATCCATTCACAGTTCCACCAACAATGTATCAGTGTCCCAGTTTTCCCACATCCCCTCCAACATTCGTCATTATCTTTTCCTGTCATTTTAGCCAATCTGACAGGTGTGTAGTGGTATATCAGAGTTGTCTTAATTTGCGTTTCTTTATCAGTAGTGATTTGGAGCACCTTTTCATATGACTGGAAATGAAACCCATCATTTTCAACAACACTATTTGAAAATCCACAAGAACTACAGTGCTTACCTCAAGGGGTAGTTAATAATGTTAAATTAGATGCCACATTAAAATACTTTTCAAAATGTAAATTGTTATATAAGTGTTATTTATTATGATTTTGATAAATGTATGTAGGGAATTGTACTAGCTTTTGGGCATACAAACAGATACAATAATAATCATCTTTACTTGGCATGTCAATTTCAACTGCAATTCTATGAAATGCAAGTCTTGTGTTCCTAATTGATGGAAAAGGATTTACTCAAGAAGGATGGACTAAGGTCACACGGTGATGGAGACAGAAGTCAAACCCAATTTTTCTTATTCTTAAGTTCAATGCCTTTTCCACTAAACCAGAAAACTTAATTTATAAGATTCTTAAGGTATCCCTGAAGTAGACCCCAAATTTCAGGATTGCCTTACAAACATAATGGCCTCCTGAGAACATTCAAGGATATAAATGGGTCAGGCAAGCAAAGACCCAAAGGTTACTCTGTTTCAGTGTTTCCCTGTACCAGAAGATATACCCCAGTACAAACTTAACCAATTTCCACAAAAGAAGATGGAAAAGAAGGATTTGTACTTGAAATCTGATCAATGTCACCTCATACTAATCCCTATATGAGTCCACTAAAAGTAATGATTTGTGAAACTATTCATATACTAAAGTAAGATTTCCCAATCTTTTGGGTACTCATACCCCTTCATTTTCAACATATCTTTCTTTACCTCCCATTAATTGTAAAAGGAAAAATTCTACAGATTACAGTGCATATGGATGTAAGAAATAAAATCAAGGGATGAATTAATTTTTTCATTAAAAAGCTTTAGTTGATATATGCCAACATTTTTAAGCATCTGTTCTGTCTCCAATCCACACTTTTTTTTTCACTAACACCACAACTTTGATAATATTTCATTAGGATGGGATAGTTATTTTTGAAATATTCTTCATGCCTCTTTAACAAACTTCTTATGCTCTGAGTGCATGTATACCCCATATTGAAACCCTGGTCCCAGAAGATCAAAAATCTATAATATTTGAAACAGAAATATATGCATAATTTGGATTCTTTCCTATTGTAGCTAAGGATAACAAATCATGCCTAAAAAATACGCCTAAGCATATTTGCTTTACTGGTTGGCTTTCCAGCGCCATAACATGCACCCTACCTCTCCATCTGTTTGTATCTTTCCTGTTTGGGTGGATTTGTTTCCCTCCATCAGCAATCCCGACTCCTATTCCAGATAGCTATTTTCTATTTCTTTTCTGTTCATTCTTCTGATTTTTCCCCCACTGGGCCTCCCAGGTCCTCCAGCACTTTCTGTCTTCAAATTAGTGTGCAATTAAGTTGCATAATGAATAGAGCACTGGACCCTGAGTGAGGAAAAGCTGAATTCAATGGCTTTGTATACAATAGTTGTATGATCTTGGGTAAATCACTTAATTTCTGTTTGTTTCATTTTCTTCAAGTAAAATAGAAGTTACAACAGCACCTAGCTCCTCATAGGTGTTGCAAGAATTAAATGAGATATTTATAAAAGCCTTTTCCATAGGGCTTGGCACATAGTAGCCTTCATATAAATTTTATTCCCTTCCCTCCAACCCTATGCAATCCTTAGTACATGGATTCAAAAACTTAGCATCTACAAGCATAGGGAGGTTGAAAGACATCATAGATGAACAGGAAGACCCACCTTCAAGTTCTGCATTAGATACACACCAATGATATGACTTCTGAGTCTCAGACTAAGCTTAGAGGTTAAAAACAAGATACCAATTTATATCAGTGGAATTAATTTCTAATCCAGGAAACTCTCTACATGGATGTAATCACAAGTTTGTACTCATCACCAAAGTATATTCTACAAGGTTGTCATATCATCAGGCAAAATTCCATCTGATAACTTATATAACAAGCATCCCATTACACCTGACAGGTTTTCAAGTTAATATGTGGCCTAATTTGTAGCCTCTAGTAAGTGAAAGAATCCTTGAAGATATCTTCAATAGGGGCCTTAAATGTATCATGTAAAAGAAAAAAAATGTCTAGCCGAGTGCCAGCAGAGTAGAACTAATTCAATTCCACTGAATTCAGCAGGCATTTATTAACTGTTTGCCAATACATGTGGTAATGTGCTATGCGCTGGAGAAAATAACATTATATATAGTCCTTTAAAGTTTACAGTCATCCTGTAAATATTATCTCATTTGAACCTTAAAATAATTTTGTGAGATGTTTCATTGAGACACTATTCTTTGAACCTATTGTAAATAAAGGAAACAACATTTTTCTAACTAAAACTTCTGTCCAATCATTTATCAGTTAGCATTTTTAAGGAGGTGAATGAATAATTTGTTAGGAAATGATATTGAAGTTAGTTCCTCATCAAACTTCCATATACAGCCTTTTTCAAATCCATCTTTTCATTTCCTGAACTCTCATTTTCTCCCCTTAATCAGTAATTCCCCACTGATATACCATCAAGTAGATTTCTACATGTCAAGAGGCTGATATGATCTACTCACCGAAGGACCAGAGCAGTATTGTGATGGTCTTAGGAAAAAATCAGTGCCAATCTGTTATTTCTAATTAAAGATATCAAAATTTGTTTTTCTTCTTCTTTTAAAGGGCACACAGTCACATTTCCACATTTTGGCATATTAGTTTTAGATTGTGTTTTAGCCAGGTTGCAGCTCATGAAAGAAGGATGAAGGAAATTATATAACTGAAAAATTTTATTTTCTATGGAGGTTTTACTGATGAGAAATATTGAAGGCTTATTGTTTATTGCAATGTACATTTTGAATTAGTTTTCTTGAAGAAATATGATAACTGATAATCATTGAGAAACTTGGCTCAGTGAAAAGGTAGAGAAAAATAAATAACATTTGGATATTGGTGCCACATGACTCATCCATATGCAAACTCAACAGCAGAGATATAACTAGGTCAGTATGGCTGGGAATTTGTTCCATGCACTGAAATTAAAGGGTACTCCTTGCCCCAATTTTGTAGCCTATATACCACAGTGTGGATGGCCTCAGCCACAAGAAAAAAACAGAATAAGACTGTTGATAAAATTGGGGGGAGGGGGGAAGGATCAGGTCATTTTGATGCTTCTCAATTGACTCTATACATATCCAGTGTCCTACACATTGTTCCTACCCACTACATCTTCCCCAACTGTTTTTGCCGCAAGTGAAAAAAATTCCTAACCGTGCCTCTGCTCAATAGTGTGAAACAATTAATGAAATCATATTGCAAGAAAATTAATGTAATTGTGCTCCAGCCATGTTACCATTTCATCATGTCAGGTACTGAAACCAACAAGTCTGATGAAGCATTCTAAGGCATCTGCTGACTAACAATTTAATTTTCTAGCAACAAGAAGCAGGAGGGATTTATTTAGTCTTGAATTTTCTTGCTTTTATTTATTTGGGTAGCTCACTAGGAATCTATGGTTTATAGAGTTTAGACAACTCTTTATCCCTGTAGATCCCAATCTGCTCAATTTTGCATTTTGAATTTTCTATTGTTTGATCAATTAGGATGATAAAAATAATCTGACCTAGAATAGTTTGCTGTTCATCACATATATGGTATGTTCAGGAGTTATTTTTCTTGTTTAAAAGTCTTAAATTGGGACTTGTCTTACATGACAATCACATATTTGCATTTTGTCTTTGGAAAGGCAAGATGTTCTTTTTTTTCTTTTTTTCTTTTTTTGACAAGCAAAAAAGCAGAAACAAATATGTTCAACCAAAACAGAACCCTGCCCTCCAGTTCCCATAAGAGTTTGAACATAACAATCATGATAATTGGCTTTTACATTTGGCTTTCAGCTTTGTAATATGCTTTACCACAATCCTGTTAGGTAGAAATTTGTATATTGCTATATCCCTTTTACAGATGGGGAAACTGAGGATCAAAGAAATAAATTGGCTTGCCTTGGATCTCAGAGCTTATCTTAAAAATAAGATATATATTGCAGATATCAAGTTTTCCTTAGGAAAACTTGAGTTGGAAGGAAGAAAAACCTTCACAGTTGGCACAGCCAGATGTAGACTCAAGTCAAAAACAAGGACAGGACTTTATATCCCCTCTGTCCAGTATTATTTCTATCAGTTTTTCTGGTAAAGGAAGATAAATAGAACTGTGGTGCTAGAGAACCTGTCCCACCACTTTCAAACTTAGTCTGCCCAGAGTGCACAGGTAATATATGCATTCTTAGACTACCTTGTATTGTTGTATGTTTAAGACACACCTTTACTCTAATCAATCCATTGGGATACTGATCTTCATTTCTGTTACATGATGGTGAACACATACACACAGACAAATATATATTTATATATGTATATACACACCACTCTAGAAACACTCCAGGATAAATCTATAACTAGAAAGAATCTGAGATCAAGTAAGTCATATTATGTTACAGATGACATTAAACTCACAGATATAAGTAATTTGCCTAAAGTGACAAAAGTAGTATATGGCAAAGGCAATATTGGTACCCAGGCTCACATCCAGTGCTCTATTCCCCAGAGTTCAGTTGCTTCTCACCAACCTCCCCTAAATAAATCACTGGCAATCGAGAGAGAATTGCAAGATATTCTCATATATGTATGTATGCATGTATATATAAAATGTGAATGTGTATATACATATGTGTATACATATATTTGATGTGCATATGTATACATGTGTATATGCACACATGCATAGAAACACACATGTAGAGATGAATATACCCTAAAATGTTCTGGTTTGTGTGTGTGTACATGTGTGTGCATGAGAGTGGTATGTGTATGTACATATACATAATATATATAATGTATGTATATATACATAATAACTCTGTGTGTACAAAACTTCCTAAAACAGAACACATAATTTCAGGGAAATATTCTGAAATAGTTTCTTGAGTTAATAGATTCTTGTCATTATGATCAGCTACAGACAGTCACACCAATTTTTTCTTTGTAGTTGTATGATTACTTATATATTTTGAATGGAAATAAGAAGTAACTTAAAAATAATAACAAATTATAATGATAATTAATAACATATTTGCCTATATGTATCTTCAAGTATGTAGGTATATCTTATATTAATTAACATATTAACATCTTAATAGAATTTCAAAATCAAAGACTTCATGATTCACATCCTAAATTTACATTTTAATAATATCTGCCTTCCTCTCCATCACCACCCTCCCCCCACCATTCTGTCCCAGCTAACAAAACTGAACAAAAATAAGCAAACAAATAAACAAACAAACAAAAAACTCTTTACAGAATGTTAAGATCTGGCAACATTAACTTGTTCCTGTCTTTTCCTGTTTCAACTACTTCTCTTTTTCTTCTTTGAATCTTGTCTTGATTCTGAAAGACGTTAAATCAGTGACCAAAAAAATCAGTACTTTGCCAAGCTCAACAAATATTGTTTTTATATGTTCCTCGTGAGAGCACCATCAATTCTTCAGTTAATCACACCATTAGGTTGGGAATAGAGTTGTCAGTGCAGACACTATCCTAATTTGCTGATTATTGATAATCATTAGTCAGCATCCTCATGCCTGATCTTTGATTTATAAATAAAACTTTGATTTATAAATAAAAATTGGGCACCTGAGTTCCTATCTGCTCACTTCCCAGTGTATATATCTAGGGAATAACTTAACAATTATTACACACTTTTGTTGATTCCCATGGTAACAAATGATACTTCCAGTGTATGGTGGAGAAGTATTATTAAGAACAGTGATGTCCTTGGCAAGAAAATGAAGACCTAGTGTTACACTCATTTTTTTCCACTGCTGTCCATTGAAGGCAAGGATTTACAGTGCCTTTCATTTTATATCACATTGTCCATCTTCACCCAAGACAACCTAAAAGTTTGTATTAAAATAATATTGGCTCCAAAAAAACTACTTATATTCTATATGGCATAAAAATTTGAAATTTAAAATGTTTTTCATTTAATTTTTATTTACTTGTTATGAAAAATAAATAAGTTCATATAATGACTGAAAGATTCTTGGGTAATTAATTTCCTTGACTTGCTTTCAGATTGTGACCTATAAAAGCTCAGTTTAGTAGAATCATGATTCACATTTAATGTAAAATTAAAACACAATATTAAGGTTTTTTTATTTCAAATAGTAGAGGTCTACTGCTCTATAATTTTGAAATTGCAGTGTCACACAATTTGTAGATTCTCAAATACTAATTGATGACGAAGATGGAAATGATATATAAAGTCACATTCTCCTGTAACTTAATCTACTCCCTGTTTGTTAATCAGTAAGTTTCTATAGAAAAACCTCATTAAGCTGATACTGCTTTTTTGAAGTAACACATATTTCAAAGAAACTACTATTCCCTTGCCAATTAGGAGCCCTATTGTCTTTCTTAAAATTATTGCATTCTTCCTATCCATCAACTTCAAAGACTATTTTTTTCCTTGTATCCAATTAATGAAGTGTGGTTTTATTAAATAATGTTCTGGTGCCTTGAAACAATACTTTGATGAGACTTAACTTTTAGGAATATACAAAGAAGTGTATTGACACAGAACTTAAGGTGGCTACATCTTTGTTTGAGTGCCAGATTTATATCTTATCAGTATCTTAAACCCTTACTGTGAGCAAAAGCTTCTGCAACACTGAACCCGAGTTTCCTCATCTATAAAATGAAGATAATAACATTTTTACTACCTATCTCAATTAATCGATATTTATTAAGCATCTGTTATATATAAGGTACTATGCTAAGCTCTCCCCTAATTTTGAAAAATACCTAGTATTATGGAAACATGTACTATTATTATAAATAGTGTTTAACAAACTATTCAGCAGCAAATAACACACAATAAAACAGAACTTAAAATATAAAAATTATAAGTGTCTCAAAGGGCTACAGAAAGATGAATGGTGGGTATAAACAAGGTTTGGTATATCCCTAATCATGAATGGAATTATTGTTTATGAAAACCAGAACTAGTGAATTAATAAATAAAACTAGGAGTTGGTAGGGAAAAAAAAAAACTAAAAATCATTGATTAACATGATTTTTAAAAGAGAGAAGAAAATTAAACCACTGGTATTAAAAATAAAAATAAAAAGGGTAGAGCCAAGATGGTGGAGTAAGTACTAAATATCCATAATTCTCCGATATTCACTTCTAAATAACCATAAAATAGCACCCTAAAGCAAATACCAAAATAGCAGAACCAGCAAAAAGGCAAGATATAACGATCTTTTAGCCCAAGAAACATGGAAGATAGGAAGAGTAGAAGCAAGCACAGTCCAGGAGAGGAAACACCCCAGTAAGCCAGCAGCAAGCCCCACCTGAACAAACCAGTAGGAGTTTGACAGTGTAATAGGGTAGGCAAACACCAACACCAGGATCACCCTCAGCATAGTCAGAAAAATAGGCATATTCCAGTTCCCCAAACTGTTATGTGCTTCAGCATAGCCCTGGACAAACAGACAAACTCCAGCAGCCAGACCTCTGCATGTTTCAGTGTAGCCCCAGAAATAAAGTAGATACCAACTCTTAGGATGTGTAAGCAAACAGGTAGCCACCACTGCTGGTTCAGTGTAGCCCTGAGCACACAAGCAGCCACCAGCAGCCAGACTCCTCTGGTAAACTACAAAAACACCTCACCAATCTCAGCACATAACATATATCAGCACTAGAACCCCAACTCAAGCCCAAGTAAGCTGCCAAAGCCCTACAGCCTTCAGCTGCAGTAGCTATACATCTCCTCTATCCCCTCAGCACAGCACCAAAGAGAAGGATCCCTTGTGGATCTCAGGACAATATTCAATGCAGCACCAAATAATCAACCTGGGATTGTAGTGCCTTGCACAAGAAGTCCAAGACAGTGTCCCTTACATGCTGAGAACATTTAAACATGAGAACATGCTCAAATTTAAAAGAGAGGAAAAAGGCTAAAAAGAAACAAAAAAGAATCTGACTATAGAAGGTTATTATGCAGTGAAGTTGAAGGAAAAAAAAAACTCGGAAGAAGATAACATGTCAAAACACTTATGAGCAAAATTCTAAAGAAAAGCAGGAAGTACTTTCAAGTCCAGAAAGAATTCATGGACAGCCTCAAAAAAGAGTTTAAAAATCAAATAAGAGCCTGTGGGAACTGAGAGTGAACCACAACACAGCATTTTAATTCTTTCTGTGAATATTTCCATGCGTTCTGTTTTCCTTCTTAGGTTGTTTTTTTTCTTCTTCTCTTTCTAGATCTGATGTTTCTTGTGCAGTAAGATAACTGTATAGATATGTATACATGTATTGTACTTGTCATATAATTTATCCTATCTAGCATGTATTATTAGATTACCTGTCATCTAGGGGTGGGGGGCAGGGGGAGGGAAAGGAAAAGCTTGGGAAAAAAAAGTTTTTTTTGCAAAGGTCAATGCTGAAAGGTCATTCATATGTTTTGCAAATAAAAAGCTTTATTAAAAAAAATCAAATAAGAGAAGAAAAATGGGAAAAGAAAGGGTACAAGAGAATTATGAAAAGAGTCAACAATTTTTTCATATTTCTTTTTTTTATTAAAACTTTTTATTTGCAAAACATATGTATGGGTAATTCTTCAACATTCACCCTTCAAAGCTCTCTGTTACAAAATTTCCCCCCCTAGTCCCCACCCCTCCCCTAGATGGCAGGAAATCCACTACATGTTAATTATGTTAAAATACTTGACAAATCGAATATATGTATACATATTTCCACACTTATTGTTCCACAAGAAAAATCATATCTATAAGAAAAAAAATCAGAGAAAGGAAACATAATGAAAGCAAACATCAATAGGGAGCATGAAAATGTTATGTTGTGGTCCATATTTCATATCTTTCTCTCTGGGTGTATATGGCTTTCTTCACTGAACAATTGGAACTGATTTGAAACATTTCATTGTTGAAGAGAGAGCCATGTCCATCAGAACTGATCATCATATAGTATTGTTGTTGCCGTGTATAATGATCCCCTGGTTCTGCTCATTTCGCTCAGTATCAGTTCATGCAAGTCTCTCCAGGCCTCCCTGAAATCATCCTGCTGGTCGTTTCTTCTAGAACAATAATATTCCATAACATTCATATACCATAATTTGTTCAGCCATTCTCCAATTGATGGGTATTCATTCAGTTTCCAGTTTCTAGCCATTACAAAAAGGGCTGCTACAAACATTTTTGCACATGTGGGGCCCTTTCCTTCCTTTAAAATAAGCGTCAACAATTTGAAAAAAGGAAACAATTGCTTAAAAAGTAGAATTGGCCAAATGGAAAAGAAGATATAAAATCCACTGAAGAAAACTCCTTTAAAAGTACAGTTAGCCAGAGCGAATATAATAAAAATGGCAATACTACCCAAACTAATCTACTTATTTAGTGCCATACCAATTAAACTCCCAAGAAATTATTTTACAGATCTAGAAAAAATAGTAGCAAAGTTCATTTGGAAGAGCAAAAGGTCAAGGGTTTCAATGGGATTAATGAAAAAAAAGGCAGATGAAGGTGGCCTTGCTATACCAGATCTAAAACTATATTATAAAGCAGCGGTCATCAAAACCGTTTGGTACTGGCTAAGAAATAAAGCAGTCGATCAGTGGCATAGGATAGGTTATCAGGACAATCTAGGCAATAACATTAATAATTTAGTGTTTGATAAACCCAAAGACCCCAGCTTTTAGGATAAGTACTCACTATTCAGCAAAAACTGCTGGGAAAATTGGAAACTAGAAATTAGGGCTTGACCCATACCTAACACCACATACCAAGATAAGATCTAAATGGGTTCATGATCTATATATAAAGAGTGACTTTGTAAGCAAGTTAGAGGAACGTAATATAGTTTACCTCTCAGACCTGTGGAGATGGAATAAATTTATGTCCAAAGAAGATCTGGAACTCTTAATTGAACACCAGATAGATAATTTTGATTATATTAAGTTAAAAGGTTTCTGTACAAATAAAACTAATGCAGACAAGATTAGGAGGGAAGCAGCAAATTGGGAAATCATCTTTACATTTAATGGTTCTGAAAAAGGCCTCATTTCTAAAATATATAGAGAATTGTCTCATATATATAAGAATTCAAGACACTCTCCAATACATAAGTGGTCAAGGGATATGAACAGACAATTTTCAGATCATGAAATTAAAACCATCTCTAGTCATATGAAAAGGTGCTCCAAATCACTATTGATCAGAGAAATGCAAATTAAGACAACTCTGAGGTACCCCTACGCACCTGTCAGATTGGCTAAAATGACAGGAAAAGATAACGATGAACGTTGGAGGGGATGTGGGAAAACTGGGTCACTAATACATTGTTGGTGGAACTGTGAATGGATCCAACCATTCTGGAGAGCAATTTGGAGCTACGCTCAAAAAGTTATCAAACTGTGCATACCCTTTGATCCAGCAGTGTTTCTATTGGGCCTATATCCCAAAGAGAACTTAGAGGAGGGAAAGGGACCCACCTGTGCAAGAATGTTTGTGGCAGCCCTTTTTGTAGTGGCTAGAAACTGGAAACTGAAGGGATGCCCATCAATTGTAAGTAAATTGTGGTATATGAATATTATGGAATATTATTGCTCTGTAAGAAACGACCAGCAGGACGATTTCAGAGAGGCCTGGAGAGACTTGCATGAACTGATATTGAGTGAAACGAGCAGAACCAGGAGATCATTATACACAGCAACAACAATATTACATGATGATCAATTCTGATGGACATAGCTCTCTGCAACAAAGAATTGTCTCAAACCAGTTCCAATTGTTCACTGAAGAAAACCATATACACCCAGAGAGAGGGATATGAAATGTGGACCACAACATAAAATTTTCATGCTCTCTATTGAGGTTTGCTTGCATTGTGTTGCCTTTCTCTGATTTTCTTTTTTTTTTCTTGTAGATAGGATTTTTCTTGCACAACTTGTCAAGTATTTCAACATTATTAACATGTAGTGGACTTTCTGACATCTAGGGGAGGGGAGAGGACTGGGGGTAAAAGTTGTAATGGAAAGCTTTGTAAATATCAATGCTGGGGAACTACCCATACATATGTTATACAAATAAAAAGCTTTAATTTAAAAAAAAGTACAATTAGACAAATGGAGAAGGAAGTATGAGAGCTAACTGAGGAAAACAATCCTTAAAAGTTAGAACTGGGAAAATAGAAGATAATGAGTCTCTGAGATATCAAGAATCAATCAAATAATTTCAAAAGAATGAAAAAAAAGTACACAGGAAAAATGGAAAACATCTTATTGGAAAAATAACTGATCTAGAAATAGATTCAGGAGAGGCAATGTCATAATCATTGGACTACCTAAAAGCCATAAACAAAAGGAAGACTTGGAAATCATCTTTCAAGAAATTATAAAGGAAAATTGTCCTGACATCCTGGAAACAGAAAACAAAACAGGCATTGGAAGAATTCATCAATTAACCAAGGAAAGAACTCCAAAAACAAAAACTCCCCCAATTGATAAATGGATATGAACAGGCAGTTTTCTGATGAAGAAAACAAGGCTACCTATGAACATATGAAAGAGTTCTAAATTACTTTTGATTGGATAAATGCAAATTAAAACAACCCTCAGTTACCACCTCATACCTATTAGCTTGGCAAATAAGGCAAAAAATAAAATGATAAATGTTGGAGAAAATGTGGGAAAATTAGGATATAAATGCAATATTGATTTATTATTTATTGCACAATAGTATTCCATTACATTCATATATCATAGCTTATTCATGAACAGGAAGATTTCAGAAAAACTAGAAAGACTTGCTTAAACTGCTGCAAAGTGAAATCAGAAGAATCAGGAAAACATTGTACACAGTATCAACAACATTGTGTGATGAACAACTATGACAAACTCAGTTCTTCTCAGCAGCACAATGATCCTAGAGAAGTACAAAGGACTCTTGAAGAAAAATACTATTGATATCCAGATAGACTCTGAATGCAGATCAAAGTATATCTTTTTACTTACTTTATTCTTTGTCATGGATATATTTTTCCCCTTTTGATCTGTTTCTTCTTTTACAGCTGTGATTAATATGAAAATGTTTTGCATGGTAACATCAAATTGTCTACCATTTTGGGAAGAGGGGAGGGGAGAGAATGAGGAAGAAAAATTTAGAACTCAAAATCTTTTAGAAATGAATGCTAAAAAATTGTCTTGACATGCAATTGGGGAAAATAAAATATAACCAAAAATGAAAAGGGTGAAAATACTAATAAAGAAGATGAAATCAAACAATTATAAGGAATTATTTAAAATGCATAAATAAATTCATAAATTGGCATAAATGCCAATAAATTTAACAATTTAAGTTAAATTCAAGAATATTAAGAAAAATATAAACTGCCTAAGTTAACGGAAGAAATAGAATGTCTATATAATAAACCCATTTTAGGTCATGAATGAGTTTTGTAAGAAAAAAACATCAGTACCAGATGGATTTATAAGTGAATTCTTCTGAACATTAAAGACTAATTAATTCCAGCATTAAATGAATTATTTGGAATAATAGACAAAGAAGGAGTCCTACAAAATTCCTTTTATAAAAAAATATGGTACTGATAGTTAAATCAGGAAGAGTAAAAACAGAGAAAGAAATTGCATTAGTTAATATGAATATGTGTTTTAAATAAAATATTAATTAGGAGACTAATATATGACAAAGATAATATACTGTGACTAACTGGGATTTATACAAGCAAAAAAAACCATGAAGGAAGATGATGTTCACATTGAGAAAAAGAACCAACATTTTCCTATTTAGCATGTATTAGATTACCTGTCATCTAGGGGTGGGGGTTGGGGGGAAGGAGGGGAAAAGCTTGGGAAAAAAAAGTTTTTGCAAAGGTCAATGTTGAAAAATCACTCATATGCTTTGTAAATAAAAAGCTTTATATGTTAAAAAAAAGAGAAAAAGAACCAACAAATAGAAATGTGTATTATATGGTATGATGTGTTTGCGTGTCTGCATACACATTTATACACACACACACACACACATACATATATTTGTGTTTAATGACAGCCTTCTCTATAATGGGGTGGGGATAAAGAGAGAAAAAAAAAATTAAAAGTGCCCAACAGAGATAGAAGAAAACTTGGAAGAAAGCACAGAAAAAGCAGGATAGCTTTAAAAACAATGTATAGTGTATTACATAGTTTATTGTTTTATTTTTCCTCTGAGGCAATTGGGGTTAAATGGCTTGCCCTGGGTCACACAGCTAGGAAGTGTTAAGTGTCAAGTGTCTGAGGTCAGATTTGAACTCAGTCCTGCTGACTTCAGGGCTGATGCTCTACTGTGCCACTTAGCTGCCCCTATTATTTTTTTCAAAAAAGTTAAAGAGAGCAAAATGGAAAATTGTGGCTTTATGTTGAATCCTATTTTTATGCTGTTCTGTGTATATGAAAATATTGATTTTATTTAAGCTCAAAATTCAATAAAAATTAAAAGAAAATAAAATCAAGACTAGTTTGAAAGAACCATACATCATCATGTTTTGTAATGGAACTATGTTTCCTTCTTTGGAGAAAACCTATATTTATTTATGCTCCTTCTATGGAGCTCCTACATCATTCTATTCTGGTGCATTTCTGTGCTTTTAAATGCCGGTGTCTGTATTGTAGGAAGATTTAAGGCACTACTTTTAAATTCTCACTTGGTGGGGGAAAAGAGAATGTTCCAAAAAGTCCAACATCACCAGTGTTTGTTACATAGTTAATGCAGTCAGAAAAGCAGGAGGACCTTTTGATTCTTGTTTGTGGAAGCATCTCTTAGGTATAATATCCACAATACCACAATACCACTCCTACTGCAGAACCTGCATCTCTCAAATCTTGAAAAGATATTTATTTTGTCCCATAAAAATATCAGCAGATCAATAGTTTGTCTGATTATCAAGTAGCAATGAATGCATCAGTTTATGCTTTCTACCATTCAAATCATGACAGGTTTTTTCAACAAGTAGAAAATGGATTTTAATTAGTACATTTTTAAAAAATGTGCATGCACTTTTTAAAATAGAAATTATAAAAATGGTTTGAATCATCTTGGAGGTTTCTGCTTGGTAAGTATTTTTTTTTATTTTCTATGGATAAAGAAACTATATTGGGCCAATTTGTAAATGAGACATATGGTGGATGGACTATATAAGACCTGATGTTCCTTCCAGCTCTATACTTTATGCTTCAAAAAATAAAGAAGTTTAAGTAGAAAATAAAATCTTGAAACTTTTTTTGAAAAGAAGAAGAAATTCTAACATGCTGAAATGTGAAGATCTTGGATTTCATTATGTATAGTTGTAGGGTAACATATTTAAAGAAAAAATATTCCCACATTATGGGTAGCAATTGACTGTGTCATTTTACCATTGATATGAGAAATGGCACAAAAAACATAAGGACCTTTATAATTGATAAAGTCATTAATTATATAGTGAGAAGGAAGGATATAAGTTCTACAATTCAAATGTCACATGATACTAAAAGAAATAGGGAAAGGTCTCCACAATACAAGAAAGAGAAAATAATCAGAGTATGAGATGATTTAGGGTCTGTAGTACTTGGGGAAGAAGCCTGATGAGATGACATCTGAATAAATACATGGGAGAGTCAAAATCCAGATTATAATTATAGGATAATATGTACAAAATTATTCCCAAGTGGACCAGGAATGGAATATGAAATTAATGCAGACTATTGCCTACAAAAAATATTGGCTTCTTGTCCTCAGATAATAGGAGAGGATGAAGAAAGAGTTCTGAAGACAATAGAAAATATTGTACTTTCCTCATAAAGTATTACCTAGATTCCAACATGAAGTAATTATAGCCACCAATATCACCTTTGGTATTAAGGAAAAAACCTGTTTAGTAAAGTACATTTTTCCTATTTTTGCTTTCTTTTCTCTTCACATCTCAACTAAAATCCAATCTTTTACAGGACGATTCCTCTCATCCCTCTCAATCCTAGTGCCTTTCTTCATTAAATATTTTCTATTTATCCGGCATATAGCTTATTTCATATATATATATATGTGTGTGTGTGTGTGTGTGTGTGTGTGTGTGTGTTTTCATATTGTCTCTTTCATTATATTCTAAACTCTTTGAGGGAAATGTTTATCTTTTCCCTTCTTTTTATCACAGCACTCAGCACATAGTAGGCATTTTATAAATGTTGATTTATTGTTGGTATCTCCCCCTCTCATCCATCCTCTCAGCAAAATCATTAATTCTTTTCTTCAGAAATGGAGTCCCAAATCAAATGAATGAATGATAAAAATATAAAATACTCACAATTTTAAAAGAATCCAAGTTATAAACTAAATGAATGAATAATAATTCATAAGTGCTAGGTATATGATTTCTTAAGATTTATAAGGCATTTTTATTACAATGATATAAGGTAGGCAGTGTGCTATCTCATTTGATAGATGAAGAAATGGAGGAACAAAAAAGATTAAATAAGTTTCTGACAGTCTTAAAGGTAATAAGTGTCAAAGTCATGACTTCACCATAATTCTTTAACCTCTAGAAATAGTCTTAGTCCCTCTCCTGAGTTTTATCCAGTCACCATGCAACATTAATTTCTTATTGGACATAGAAAATTGAATGATTCAAAGGCATCTCAAATCAAATATATCCAAAAAGAACTTAGGCTTTTTCCTCCAAAATTATCTTGTATCTATTTCTACAAAAGCTTCTTTATGTATCACTTTTCAGTGGATGGCAAGTTCCTTGATGTAAAAAGTTGTTTCACTTTTCTGTATGGATCCACAATGTCTAGAAAGTATTTGGCACATAATAATATAGCTTAATAAATTATTATTATTGATGGTCATTGCATTATATAAAAGACCAAACATACTGGTAAATACTTCTGTCCCAGACATAATTATTGATGTTTATTTGAGAGTTTAAGGGAGAGACTTTAAGTATTTGAAAAGTAAATATGTGAAATAGCAATTTGGCTCATTCGACATGGCTTCAGATCATATAACTGCCTACCAGCAATGCACAGAAATTGCAAAGAAACAGATTTAGGTTTCATGTAAGAAAAACTTCCTAATATGTAGAGTTATCTAAAACTAGAGTGGACTACCTCAGAATGGAGTGGTTTTGACTTCACTGATAGTATTCAAAGGAAGACTTTATGACAAATTGTCAAGTATATGCGAAAAGATTTTCATTCAGATATAGGTTAAATGATGTGGCCCCTTCTAGCTCTGAGATTTTGTTATTCTATGAGTTAATGGCAAAGTTAGAACTAAAATGTCAGTTTTCTAATTCACAACCCAATTTCTATAAATTGTCATTTTTCTATCTATACCTCAAGAAAGAAAACTCAGAAAGGGGAAACTTAAAGGGATTGTGGAGCTAACAGAGTTTCCAAATAAAGACTTGCTGCTAAAATGACTAAATCTGTCCTCTTCAACTTTGAAATACAAAGCCTGAGAAGTGATATGACCAATAACAGTGAAATCATAAAAAGTATGGAGATGATGGAACAGATTTTAAATTGAGATCTGGAAGGGATAGTAGAAATCATCTAACCCAGGATCCTCCTTTTGCAGATGAAACCTAGGAAGTCTAAGAAACTTATACAGTCATGCAAATAGTACATAACTGATGTGATTATTGTTCAGTCATTTCAAACTCTTTCTGATCCCATTTGGAATTTTCTTGGCAAAAATGCTGGAATGATTTGCCATTTCTTTCCCCAGCTCATTTTACAAATAAAGAAACTAAGGCAAACAGAATTAAAGGTCTTGCTCAAAATCACATAGCTAGTATACATCTGAGGTCAGATTTGAATTTAAGAAGATGAGTCTTCCTTACTCAGGGCCCAAGGCTCTATCTACTGTACAACCTAACTGCCCAACATAACAGATACTAAATGACAATCCAGATATTCTTGTTTCAGGTTCATGACACTTTCTATTATCTGTGAATTTCTTGTCAAAATATCCACTGAGAACTTATAATCCTAAAGTTTGCATAGTACTTTGCAAATATTAACTCAGTTGATCTTCACAACAAGTCTATGAGGTAAGTGCTATTATAATCCCTATTTAACAGGCAAGAAAACTATGTTTGAGAAAGGTTAAGCATCTTGTTCAGGATCATAGATCTAAGTGTCTGAGGTGGAATTTGAACTCTGGATTTCCTAACTCCAAGTCCAACACTCTGTGCATTTTATCACCAAGCCACTACTAGACAAAAACAAAAACAAACAAAAAAACCAAACAAAAAACAAAAACAAAAACATGTACTCATACAAATACGTGAAAAAGTATATAAATGCAAATAATTTGGGGGGAGGTGCTAGCAGATAGAGGGAATCAAGAAAAACTCATGATAAATGGTGGTCCTTTAACCTGTGTTCTAGAAGAAACTAGGGGACTTAAGAGGGAGAAGGGATGAAGAACAACATTTTAAGCAGGGGTACAGAGGGCAGGCATCCTCTGCAAAGGCAAGGAGAAAAATGATGAAAAGTTAGCTATGATCAACAACAAAAAGGACAATCTTACTGATCCATAAAATGTTTGAAGAAGAACACTAAAAGCCTGGAAAGCGAGGTTGAAGGTAGGCTAGGAAGACTGTAGAAGTCAACACAGGAGTTAGTATTGAGTCCTATAGGTAATATTCAGCCACTGTGATTTATTCAGCAGAGAAGTGACATAGTCTGACCTCAGTTTAGAATAGTACTTTTGCAGGTACATGGAGAATAGATTAGAGGGGAGATTTGACTAGGAGACTATTTCAACAGATCTAGCAAGAAATGATGAATTAAAATAGGATGGTAGCCATAGAGAGGTAGAGAAAAGGATGGAGGCAAAGGATATTGTGGGATATAATTCACAATTGATTATATGGGAAGATAGAGACGTGAGAAACTAAGGTTGATAACACCAAGATTGTATATCCAGATGACTAAAAGGATGGTGGAAGCCTTGACAGAAATAGAAAAATTTGGAAGAAAATTTGACAAGATTCAAGTTATTAATACTTAACTTCAGTTTTCTCACCTCTAAAATGGGGGTGATATTAATGCCACTTGTCTTCTAACGCTAATCCTGAAGAAGGAATTATGTGAGCCATAATATTCCATGCAAGTATTAAATATTACAATTGTGGAGTATTATCTTATCATTACTTCTATCTACAACAGCTACAGGTGTTATTGCCATGTTGTAGACTGACTCATTACAATTCAGCAGGAACTCTGTTGGAAGAATGATTCTTTGCCTAAAGGGCTCAGTCTGATTTTAAATATAAATACTATTTTTTAAAGGCTAGTAGAAAAATTAATTAGTCATTGCACTGAATATGAAAAACCTCTTGTTGACAAGAGGTTGATCATAAAGGGCAAGTTAGGCATTCTGGAGTATCATTATGATGTCTCAATCCTTGAATTTGGGAACCAGCAAAAGCAAATAGAGAAATGTTTGGTTCTAAAGTATAAATCAAGGTTAAAGTAGCTTCCTAGATTTAGCATTGAATTGTTGTCATTGTGTTTTCATCCTAAACTGTGTTTGCAGCCTGTTAATGAAATATTTCACCACATAAGCTTACATATGCTCTTTTTTATGGTGCGTTGTTTTATGTTTCTTGGACTAATAATTTAGCAAGAGAAAATTCATAATTCATAAGTGTACTAATATAAAATAAATTTTGCTTCAAGCATTGACTCTGCTCTGTGTTTTATTTATAAACTCAAAACCAAATCCATCCCCTAAACTCAAATAGCATCAGAGATCTTTCCAGAAATAAAAGTAAACTCCAAATTAATAGGCTCTGGCTTAAATTATGCTTGCAAATTGTCTGCTTTAACAGTGGGATGGAAGGAATAAAAAAAAAACAAGGAAAGATGGTTTGGTGAAGCTAGAAGCTGCCAACTTCAAGCAAACAATGTCAGCACCTCAGTTTATTGTGACAAAGCCATGATAAGGTGTCATTTTCCCAAAATTGGACCTAGAAATGAAGTACCAAAAACTATCTATGCCTCAGTTGTTCTGTAGTTCCCCCAAACAATTAACACTAATGACAAATTAAGGCCAAGTTTGGAAAAGAATCTTAGAGAGTTGCATAGAGCTCTAAGAGGTTAAATGTTTTAGCTAGGGAGATTCGGTGTACTTTAGTGGAGACTGAGCTAATCTTTGAGACAGGAAGGCTTGGGTTCAAATATAGTCTCTGGGACATACTGGCTATATACCACTGCACAAATTACTTAACCTCTCAGTGTCCTAAGAAACTTTCTAAGACTACAAATTGTTTAGCAGATGTCCACAACATGGGGAGTTTATCATATTTACATATTTGCAGCTCTTTATCATATCTTTATCATATTTACAGATCTAGTAAAAACAGCATTGTTCTTATAGAACTTATATTTCTAAGTGGATTGTATCTCAGATTTCATACACATTTTATTTAGAGAAATTAAAGTGTTTCCATGCCATTTATTCATGCAAAAAATAGGTTATCCAAGTGTTGCAAAAGTCTAAAGAAAAGGCCTGTGGGGGGCAACTCGGTGGTGCAACAGATAGAGCACCAGTCCTGGATTCAGGAGAACCTAAATTCAAATCTGATCTCAGACACTTAATACTTTCTAGCTGTGTGACCCTTGGCAAGTCACTTAACCCCAATTTCCTCAGCAAAATAAATAAATAAAACAAAAAAGGCCTGTGATATGTAAAACTGCTATTTTATTCCATTTTTAAATTTGACTTAGATGTTGCTATTACTGCTAGTTTCAGAAGAACCTAAGCATGTTGAAGGCAGGCACTGCTTCTTTTCTTGTCTTTTGATTCCCAAAATCTAGGATGATGCATGGCACAATTGGGCATTTAATTAATGTTGAATTAGATTATTATCATTATGATGTTAGTTTTTGACTAGAATAGGATAAATTCTTTCAGACTTTGACCTTAGATTGTTTTCTTTAGTGTTCCAATGTTTGGAAGAGATGCCAAAGGAGTAAAGCACAGAAAATTATGTGCTTTGTGCCTGTTATTCCCAGCTCTCACTTTTATCTCCTTATATGTATGGGGAAGTAAACTCATATGATTTTGTCAAGATAATCTGAGATCCTTCCACTTTTTATACACTTTAACCTATTTTTTTTATTTTTTACTAACTTAAAAAAACTAGCCAAATGTATATGGCCAATAATTTTCAGAAAAGAATAGATTGGGTTAAAAGATTAATTGATTCAAAAGCATAACCAATGGAATGATTAATCAATTATCAACACTAATATTACCCATTTTCTTGGTGCAGAATTATTGTCAACTAGTTCAAACAACGTTGGAGATGATTTATTGGAGTATCAGTATGTGGACAGGGTGTGGGATTTACATTTTATTTTCACAAGATAATTTGGACAAAGCTCAAACTCATTAGTTTTTTGTTTGTTTGTTTAACCTAGCCAGAACAACAGCAAAGGAAACTTTTTTTCATATTTCAAATAATTCATATACAGTAACAGCAAATAAGTAGTAAAATTCACTATGATAGCAAGCTCAAAGGCTCCAGTTTAATGTAACACTTCCATCAGGATATTGCAGTCAAATAGAGATGAACAACTCTTTTTATTTCTATATTTATATACATCAATTTGAGTACTTTAATGTTTTTATTTTAATTTACCATAGTCTTCTGCTTCCATTTACCATTCTCTTTAAAGAGAAACAGAAGCAAAATCTTGTTGGTAGAAAAATATTATTCTTTCCCCTTCTTTCTCCCCCACTCAGATCCTGCTTGCTTAACTGTATATATTCAATTAAGGAAAAGATGTAGCATTAGCTTTCAAAGAGTTACAACTGAATCACAAAATTTAGAATTAGAAAAGACTTCAATGACCATCTTTTCCAATATATACATAAAAGCAAGCTATGCAATTCAGTGGATAGAATATTGGGCCTGCAGGTAAAAAGACGAGGTAAAATCCAGCCTCAGACACTTACTTAGCTAAGTGACCCTAGGAAAGTCACCTAATATTGTCTGTTTCAATTTTTTTATCTGAAATATGAGCTGGAGAAAGAAATGACAAACCATTTCCATATCTTTGTCAAAAAAAAAAAAAAACTCCAAATGGGATTAAAAAGTGTCAGATAAGACTGAAACAACTGAATAACTACAATGTAAAAGCAATCCTCATTATAACATATCTGACAAGTGATACTCTGATCTTTGACTGAAAAATTCCAAGGTGGAGGAATACATCACCTCTTGAGATAATCTATTCAGCTTTTGGAACAACTCAGTCATTAGGAAATTTATCCTGTCATCAAGTTTAAATTATTCTCTTTACCACTTCCATGCATTGCTCTTGGTTCTTTCCTCTAGGACCAAATAGAATAAGTCTAGTTTCATTTTACCATCACATCTTTTCAAAGCCCTAAAGACAATTCTTATGCCTACCCTTATTCCCATAATCCCACTCTTCTCTATTCCAGGCAAAACAGTCCAGTTCTTTCAATCTGTACTCACATGATATAGACTTTAGTGATCTTTGCTATCCTGATTGCCCTCTCTGGGCACTCTCCAACTTATCAATCTCTTTCTAAACTATGGCACCAGAAGATGAAATATGATGAGGCAGAAGATAGTGTTGCTATCTCCTTTCTATTCCTTGAAGTTATGACTCTCTTAATACAGATCAAGATTGCTTTAGCTTTTTTGGCTGCCCCATCACATTACTGACTCAGATGGAATTTGTGGTCCACTAAGACTCTCAGATCTTTTTCATATAGTTGTTTTCTACTCATGCTTTTCCTCTCTTTTACATGTGTAGTTAATTTTATACATGCAAATCTAAGATTTTTCACTTTATCCCAATGGAATTTTATTAGAATAGATTGCAATAAGATTAGAATCTTATTAGAATAATCTAAATGCTTTACCCTATCAAGAGACCTTAGGACATTAATTCTGTCATCCCACTCAATTTTGTATCATCTGCAAATTTGATTACCATACCCAGTCATGACTTTATCCAAGTTATTTTAAAAAAAATCATGAATCAGAAGAAATCCAAACAGAGCTCTGGAATATTACATTAGAAAGCTCCTTCCAAGTTGATATTAGAAACTACTCTTCAACTCTGAACACCCAATCAGATATGATTATCTAGACTTTAGTTAAGATAACAATAACTAGGGTTTTAGACTTCCTTAGCTATTTCTGCCAAATGCATGCTCATTAACTTAATACATTTTTGTGTCACTGTGTGGTGAGGGCTGTGGGCCTCTTCTCAGATTAATTTATGTTGCTTAAATTCATAATTGAAGAAAATATTAAATTTCATTATAAGTAAATAAAATAAAGACAGTTTTTCTTATCCAAGCTCATAGAACCCTTGAAATCCATCTATAGATGTTTCCTCATTAGAATTCTTTCCCTTACGAACTAAATTACAAAAGTCAGACCTAATCAATTGGAAAAATATTAAGTGCTCATGGGTAGGCAGAGCGAACATAATAAAAATGACAGTACTACCCAAACTAATCTACTTATTTAGTGCCATACCAATCAAACTCCCAAGAAATTATTTTACAGATCTAGAAAAAATAGTAGCAAAGTTCATTTGGAAGAACAAAAGGTCAAGGATCTCAAGGGGATTAATGAAAAAAAAGGCAGATGAAGGTGGCCTTGCTATACCAGATCTAAAACTATATTATAAAACAGCGGTCATCAAAACTGTTTGGTACTGGCTAAGAAATAGAGCAGTGGATCAGTGGCACAGGATAGGATATCAGGACAATCTAGGCAATAACCTTAACAATCTAGTATTCGATAAACCCAAAGACCCCAGCTTTTGGGATAAATACTCACTATTTGGCAAAAACTGCTGGGAAAATTGGAAACTAGTGTGGAAGAAATTAGGGCTTGACCCATACCTAACACCACATACCAAGATAAGATCTAAATGGGTTCATGATCTAGATATAAAGAGGGACTTTGTAAGCAAGTTAGAGGAACGTAATATAGTTTATCTCTCAGACCTGTGGAGATGGAATAAATTTATGTCCAAAGAAGACCTGGAACTCCTAATTGAACACCAGATGGATAATTTTGATTATCTTAAGTTTAAAAGTTTCTGTACAAACAAAACAAATGCAGACAAGATTAGGAGGGAAGCATCAAATTGGGAAATCATCTTTACATTTAATGGTTCTGATAAAGGCCTCATTTCTAAAATTTATAGAGAATTGTCTCATATATATAAGAATTCAAGCCACTCTCCAATAGATAAGTGGTCAAGGGATATGAACAGACAATTTTCAGATGATGAAATTAAAACCATCTCTAGTCATATGAAAAGTTGCTCCAAATCACTATTGATCAGAGAAATGCAAATTAAGACAACTCTGAGATACCACTACACACCTGTCAGATTGGCTAAAATGACAGGAAAAGATAACGGTGAATGTTGGAGGGGATGTGGGAAAACTGGGACACTAATACATTGTTGGTGGAACTGTGAACGGATCCAACCATTCTGGAGAGCAATTTGAAGCTATGCTCAAAAAGTTGTCAAACTGTGCATACCCTTTGACCCAGCAGTGTTTCTACTGGGCCTATATCCCAAAGAGATCTTAGAGGAGGGAAAGGGACCCACCTGTGCAAGAATGTTTGTGGCAGCCCTTTTTGTGGTGGCTAGAAACTGGAAACTGAAGGGATGCCCATCAATTGGAGAGTGGCTGAATAAATTATGGTATATGAATGTTATGGAATATTATTGCTCTGTAAGAAACTACCAGCAGGACGATTTCAGAGAGGCCTGGAGAGACTTGCATGAACTGATGCTGAGTGAAACGAGCAGAACCAGGAGATCATCATACACAGCAACAACAGTATTACATGATGATCAATTCTGATGGACATGGCTCTCTGCAACAAAGAATTGTCTCAAACCAGTTCCAATTGTTCACTGAAGAAAACCATATACACCCAGAGAGAGGGAAATGAAATGTGGACCACAACGTAACATTTTCATGATCTCTATTGACATTTGCTTGCATTGTGTTGCCTTTCTCTGATTCTTTTTTTTTTCTTGTAGATAGGATTTTTCTTGCATAACTTCTCAAGCATTTCAACATTATTAACATGTAGTGGACTTCCTGCCATCTAGGGGAGGGGAGGGGACTGGGGGTAAAATTTGTAATGGAAAGCTTTGTAAATATCAATGTTGGGGAACTACCCATACCTATGTTATACAAATAAAAAGCTTTAATAAAAAAAATTCTTTCCCTTTTTTCTTCATAATTCCATTTCTGAACATTCCTCTTTTTTCTCCCAAAGACTTCAATCATTCTCAAAGATAAATTGAGTCTTCAATGCCTTGTCTTTAATTGATAGAGGTGATGATGACCCTTAGCTAATGCAAAATAAAGAGCAATGACCTTCAAGTCAGAAGACCTGGAGTGCTAACCCTAATCAACTGATCTTGTACAAGTGACCTTGCTTAACTTTTTTGAAATAGCTTCTTCATTCCTAAAATGAAGATAATAACCTCATCTAAGTGTTTTGGAAACCTTGAGCTCTTCATGGTCAATGATGAATTGATGTCTGCTGTGGCCCAAGATACATGATTTGTGACAATGTGACAGAGTTAAGGATACAATTTGTAGTCACATAATGTTACAGTGTTTAGGGGTACATATTCTTTCACTTTCATATAGGCCCATCTAGTGCAACATAGTATGGCAACTGTAATGCTTCATAGTTATGTAGATTTCAAGTGCTAGAATATCAGAGGAAATGTATATAATGCTTACCTAAATACATAGTAATTTTATGTTTATACCTTACAGTAAGTTTTATTTTTCAACAAACTTATGAAGGAAAAATTAGCCAAACTTATATGGACAACATGACAGCCATCAGATAAGCAGTTACCACAATTTCTGCTTGAATATTTTCAGGGATGGAGGATTCACTCACTACTTTATAAAGAAAATTCTTCCATGTTAGTCCTGGAACTCTTAGAGGAGTGTGGTCACTGCTCTCTGGAATCTAACATGCCAGGTCAATGCAAGTTGAATGAGGGGTCCCAATTGGTGTGCTACACTTATAATGAGTTGAAATCTAAAGTCATATGGAAAACACGAGCTCATTCAAGTCAAATATCTATGAAACATCTCTTTCTTCTTCAATAAAATCATATTATATTCACATAAATATGACTTGAAAGAGATACTACATATGGGGAACTACATATGGAAGGGCTTTGATCACTTAGGCAACGATTTTGGAAAGAATATACTCTACACACTAGTACAAACCCAAAGAATATGGTCTCACTCCATATCACTTCATATAAATGTTTTTGTGTCTTTTTAAGTTCATCTGGTTTTCCTCATTTCTTGCACAATAGTATTTTATTATAATTATATACCACTACTTATTCATCAGTTTCTCAATTTATGGGCTTCCCTTTGGTTTGCAGCTTTTTGATGTCACAATAAAGACTATTATAAATATTTTTCTACAATAGGACAATTTCTCTATTTCTTTTATCATTGTGGGATATAAGCCTAGCAATAGGTCAAATGAAGTGTTCTGTGAAGTACCTTTTTGTGTATAATTCCAAACTGTTTCCCATAATTGTTACCCCTTTTCAAGTCCATCAACAGTATCTCCATGTCATTTAGTTTCTTTTTTATCATTCTTGACAATCTGAGAGACTTAAAAAGGAATCTGAGTGTTGTTTAATTTGTATTTACTAATGAATGGTGATTTCTCCCTATGATTATTGATAGAATGGGTTTCTTCCCTTGAGAATTATGTCTCCTTAGACAATTTGACAATTAAGAAATAATTCTTATTACAAATTTGAATCAGTTTATTATATGTCTTAGGACTGAAACTTGGCTTCTGCCTCAAGCTCTGAAAATAGAAGAATAGTGGATTTAAAATCTGAAGACTTGGGTTCAAATCCTTCTTACTCTAGTAAATACTTAGATATTAAGTCAATACCAACATTGAAACTATTGAATTTGACATTATTTTCCAGTCACCCAGTTTTAAGACCCAAGTCATTCTGAACTTTTTCTTCTACTTTATACTAAATAAATTTTACTTCTACTTCCATAAGATCTTTTACAATCTTTTGTTTTTCTCTATTAAAATTACCAGCATACTAATTCAGGCCCTTTCCACCTCTATCTTGGTCTACTACAATAACTTCCAAATTTCTTTCTACTCCATCTTCTATAAACTGGCAAATTGATATTCATAAAACACAGCTCTATGTCACTCTTCTCAGTTTTCATGACTCATATTTAAATTAATTCAGTCCTTCAAAATCTAGCACCACTTTTTTCTTTCACATTTATTTCATATATCGTTCCCTATCCATATTTGTAACATTTTAGCCAAACTGTTCTACTTTCTACTCCTTATATGATTATATCTTTGGTTTCTATGCTTCTACAATGACTATAATCTATTCGTGGAATTTTTCAAATTCTCATCTCCAATCAATCTATGAACAAACATTTAGTAAGCATTTATTATGTGTCATTTACATTTACTATGTATCACACTCATCCTTTTGAAATCCCTCACTTATTTTGAGGTTCAGCTCAGATATCCTCATGATTATACAAAGTTTTTCATGATTCCCCACTTCCCAATTATCTTGTATATACATTTTATTTATTTATCTGTGTACATGTTTTCCACATATCAAGGGACCATTTTAATTTTTGCTATTCTATTCTCAGTGCCTAATATGGTGCCTGGCATATAGTAGATGTTTAATATATATCATTTGAGTTGTGTCTTCTTGACTTTTCACTATAGAACATTCTCCTACTTCTCTTCTGTACTAGTATGACCTTATTTCTTTTTCTAGTTCATTTCCCATTTCTCTTTCTGTACCAAGTGCCTTTCTCTTCTCTCTTGTCCCCTCCCCTCCCCTCCATTCCTTTCCCCTTCCCTTCTCCTTCTGTTCTTCTGTTCTTCCTCCCCCTCCTCCTCATGTCTCTCTTTCTCCCTCTTTCTCTCCCTCTCCCTCTCTCTTTCACTCTCTCTCTCTCTCTGTTCCTCTCTCTTTGTCCTTTTCTCTGTGTGTCTCTCTCTCTGTCTCTCTCTGTCTCTCTGTCTCTCTATCTCTGTCTGTCTCTGTCTCTTTCTCTGTCTCTGTCTCTGTCTCTCTTTACTTTCTTTCCCCTTCCTTCCTTTCCCTTCTCTCTATCCATCACTGTTGATGTTATCATCACCCATGGATTCAATTATCATCTTTTTTCAGATGCTTCTTTAATCTCCATGTAAAGCCTTTATCTCTCCTGTAAACTGTAGTCCCACACCACCAGTTGTTTTTGAATATTTATACCTGAATATTCCTTAAGTATCTCATATACAACACATCTAAAACAAAATTCGCCATCCTCCCCTTTTTACACACTTCACCATTTCTTGAAGCTGCAGGAGAAGCTACTTCTATGGTTATTTTTTTTTCTTTTTACTTTATAGGCCCAAGGGTTATCTTTAGCTCTTTTGTGTTGCAAAAGCCAGTCACCCACACTAGACCAGCTGCCAAAGAAACCCTTAGGCATCTCTAAGAACTTTTTGAACTGACTCTTCTTATATGTTATTTTGAGTCTAAGTTTTATCTAAGTTATGATCAAAAAATTCATTTAATGTTTATTATACTTCAGTATTTGAACAGAGAACTCCTGGTGAATCCTTTTAGAAAAAAATATCAAGGAGTTGTGTGAAGCTATGATAAAGAAATCCTTATTTTATAAAACTGCATAGCCATCCAGATCCTCAATTGTGAAGGCACCTTTGCCTCTTCATCCTCCCTCATTCCTCATATCTGATCAATTGCCATTCCTTCTTGAATAGACTGGCACCATGTATCATAAATCTATCCCATTCGCCTACACTATAGTTCAGTCCAACCTCATCTCATTACTACTCAGCTGGTCTACTGCAGTAACCTGCTTTTTGAACTTGAATTTTCCAGTATCTTTTCTCTATAATGCAGCTATCACATAGTAGCCAAAGTAAGCTTCCTCAAACAAAACTCTGATCAGGTTGTTCTCTCTACTCAGGAACCTTCAGTGGGTCTCTATTTATTGCCTTTGGAATAAAATGTAGACTCCTCTGGTTGGCATCTAAAGCTTTTTCTCAATCTCTAGTCCATCTTTCTTTTACATAGGCTCCATTCTAGGAGAATTGGTCTCCTTTCTGATGCCCAAATTTAGCATTTCATATCTCATCCCTATGCCTTTGTATGGAAATTGTACTCCATTGCTAGGATTCATTATTTTTTTACCTCTACTTCTCAGACCAGTCAGTGCTTTTTTCAAGGCTTGACTCATTATATACCTTCTATAAGAAGCATTTGGTAATTCCCCTACTTGACAATGCTCTTGCTGTCCTTTAATTATCATGTTGATACTTTATTATTGCCATGTTGCATCCTCATACTTAAATATAAGTTGTTTGA
This sequence comes from Myrmecobius fasciatus, assembly GCA_023553655.1. NCBI lineage: Eukaryota > Metazoa > Chordata > Mammalia > Dasyuromorphia > Myrmecobiidae > Myrmecobius > Myrmecobius fasciatus. The sequence goes on from JAJPUD010005803.1 coordinate 131,640, forward strand.
GAGCAGAAATTCCTTTTTTATTTTGACCTTATTTATCCAATAAATAATGACTTACCCATGAAGTTTAATAAATATTTGTGGAATTAGAATGAAATAGCCCCCATTATCTTGCAAATGATTTGGCAAATCAGTTCATTTCTTGGGGTCAATCTCCCCATTTTTAAAATTAAGGAGCAAAGCTATGTAACCTTGCTAGTCTCTTTCTGACACTCTTACCTGAAAAATTTGTTTGCAAACAAACGTGGGGAATTTACCAAAAGCCAGAAGTTTGGGTGTGAAAATACTCTGAAGGCCCTGAAGTATACAGTAAGGTGATGCTGGATCTGAAGTCAGGAAGATGTGAGTTCAAATCTGGCCTTAGATAGTAACTAGCTTTGTGAGCCTGGGAAAGTTATTTTACCCTGCTTGCTTCAGCTTCTCATCTACAAAATGAATTGGAGAAGGAAATGACAAATCACTCCAATATCTTTGCCAAGAAAACTCTAAATAGAGTCATGAAGGGTTGGGCATGACTGAAACAATTGAAGAGGAATAACATCAACTCTAACCTACTATATTCAATTCTCCCATGACCCAGTCTCCCACTCCCAACCTTACTCATACTAGTGACCACAAAAAAGTATAAGACCTCTCTTTCTAAATTAGATTGCCTTCATAGCACAGCATTTTAATAAGGTATTTTTGATAATGTCAGTTTAACTGTTGCTGCTTTTTGTGTGAGGTTTAATTGAATATTTTAAAGAATGTTCTTGTGCCCTGAGGCAATTTAACGGAAGAGGGTACTAGCTCATGAATTGAAAATAAAGTTATAGTGGTTAAAAGTATGACTTTGACAATATATAAAATAAAAGGTTGGCCTGAGGTCTGATGTGGACAAAATGTCACTTCTAGTTGTCAGCAGTTTAGCCAATACAAAATTGGCTCCCCAGAAAGAATAATAATCACTATTATTTACTCAAGTTTTCAGAATTGTTCCCCCGTTGACTATCCTTTCTGAGCTCAAAGAACAAACAAAACAGTCAAGGATTAAAATAGAGTAGTAGAGACCTTTATATTAAAATCCATAAAAATTCCTGTCCAAAAATCTTTATATTGCAAATGCCTACTGAAAGAATCACTTGGCATATGGCATATCTTTAAACCAACTATTTTTATGATTAAAAATATCTATGTGCAGTGGGGTGGGCAGGATCATGTCTCACAATTTCAACATTTATTAGAATAAGTGTGTTTTCTGGAGAAACCTGACTCTTTCTGGAAGGAAATCTCATCACTTGATTTATCCAATGAAACTTACTCTTCCCATGTGCCCCAACATACTTAGGCAAAAGGAAGAGTATACATGTTCCTTACTCCTTATTACCACTTCTAGACCCTGTATGTATTGTCATCCTTCAGTTATCTCTTCCAGCTTAATGAAAAGGGTGTTACATTTGGACTGAGCTAATGGTAAACTACTCCAGTATCTTTGTCAAGATAATTTACCCCAGGAGTCAAATAACTATTGGTTGTATAACAATGGGAAAGTCTCAGATTTAAGACCTTCATATAAAATGAAGGAACTGAATTAAATGATTTTTAATTGATCTCTAGATAACCTAGATTAGGTGACTTTGTCTCTATAATCTAAGATACTTTGAGGATTACTCTAAATCTTACTGCTATCATGTCCTGAGAGAGGCTGTATGATATACTGGATAGAGACCAAGTCTCAGAACCAGGAAGACCTGGTTCCATGTCCCACCTCAGTCATATACATGCATTTTATTCCCCTTTGTGATCATAGACAAACTATTTCATCTCTTGGTCCTCTAGGAAATTTTCTAAAATTCTAAGTTGTAAGGGAAGATTCTGACCTCCATTGTGAAAAGTTTCTTCTTCATCTGGGAGTTACATATAATGAACCTCATAACCCAGTTTGGTGCTCTTTATATTATATTTTGTCATCACTGAGTTATTTGTGTAAAATAATGACTTTTATTAGACCATGTGATTTTTATTGCTGCAATAAGTAGGTGGTAGAGAAATTCTCTGTGCCCATGTAAATTGTCATTTGCTCTGCAAATAAGTTTTAGTAATACTCTGGGGCTTTAAGTGATTAAGCATCTTACCTAACTTGCTAATATATCACTCTGCTTCTCTATAATCTAGTCCAGTGCTCAGCTTCCAATTACCCTTTCCACCCTTTCCACTGTTCTCTTACTTCATCATATGTTTTGATATACTCTTGAAGTCTCTAGTCTTATAATTAATATGTAGTAAACTTCCTGCCATTTAGGGGAGGGGTGAGGACTAGTGAGGACAAATTTGTAACAGAAAGCTTTGCAAGGAGGGTCAATGCTGAAAAATTATCCATACATATGTTTTGCAAATAAAAAGCTTAAAAAAAAGAAATCTCTACTCTTCCATGTTATTAACCTCCTCAACTCTTAAGACCTATATTATCACTAAACCTTTTCCCCTGGAAAATCATAATTTGAATCTTAACTATAAAAATGATACCTCCACGAACTTGAACTCTAAAATTTCCCACTTAAATAAAAATCTCTTATAAGAACATATCTCCTTCTGTCTTGTTATTTCTAAACCTATTCTTTATTTTCATTGTTACTTTATCTCTTATTTCTCAATTTAAAAACCTCTTTTGGCTTTACTTCCCCCTTCCAATTATGTCCTTGAATTCATAGTTGACTAGAACAGTTATATACTGTCTTCTCTGAAGCCCCTGACTCCTTGTCCTACCTCCTTTTATCCCTTCTGATAAACAATCTTTGGTAAATTCCAACTTGTCCTCTCTGCTGCTATTCTGATGCTGGTTGAATATAGCCAAAAGAAGTCATGCAACTGCACCATCTGGATGTCATGTAAATTTGTTATCTAATCTCAGCTGGGCTCTTACTGCTACATGGCAATCCTTTTACTCTTCCCTATTGACTCTCTATAATAAACATCCCCAATACTTCTTCCAAATTACTTTCTTTTCAAATCCTTTTACCATTTCTAGTCTATTCTCTTAGACTAATCTCACCTCACTTCCAAATCTAGTGAGAAAATTTAAGTCATCCATTATAAGCTACTCATTGCCCTTAGTCCATAAAATTCCTATATAACCATATTACTTTATAACCATATTATCTTTTGCTTTTCCTTTGCTTAAATTTCTGAGAAAGTGTCCTTTCTCCTTGTCACAGCTAATACAATGTACCTGTGCTTTTCTTATCATACCATATCATTCCATCTGTCTTAAGAATCTTGTACTATACATCATTCCCTCATCATATTCTCTCCAAAAGAAACTGGCATGTTCAGATACCAATTTCAATTTTTTACGCATAAACATATTCATAGAATTATCTTGCTGCACAAGAGAAATCAGATCAAAAAAAAGTAAATGACTAAGAAAACAAAATGCAAGTGAACAACAAAAAGAGTGAGAATGTTTTGCTGTGATCCGCATTCAGTTCCTACAGTCCTCTTTTTGGGTGTAGATGGCTCTCTTCATCACAAGATCATTGGAACTGGCATCAGTTATCTCACTGCTGGAAAGTCATGTTCATTAGAATTGATCATCATATACTATTGATGTTGTTGTGTACAATGATCTCCTGATTCTGCTTATTTCATTTAGCATCAGGTCATGTATCTCCAGACCTTTCTAAAAGCATCCTACTGATCAACAATAATATTCCATAACATTCATAAACCATAATTTGTTCAGCCATTCTCCAATTGATGGGCATCCATTCAGTTTCCAGTTTCTTGCCACTATGAAAAGGGCTGCCACAAACATTTTGGCACAAATGGATCCCTTTCCTTGATTTAAGATTTCTTTGGGATATAGACCCCAATAGAAACTCTGTTGAGTCAAAGTTGATATGCACAGTTTGATAACTTTTTGAGCACAGTTCCAAATTGCTCTCCAGAATGGTTGGATTCGTTCACAGTTCCACCAAGAATGTATTAGTGTCCCAGTTTTCCCACATCCCCTTCAACATTTGTCCTTGTCTTTTCCTGTCATCTTAGCCAATCTGAGAGATGTGTAGTACAGATATCATTTTTTTAAAAGGCCAACTTTTACTTAATGTTCCACCTTTATCTAAAAGTAGCAGCTTGTATTTTCCCTCTCAATTTAATTGCCAAGGTCTTAGAATCTTCACTTCTTTCTACCTTTACTTCCTCAGTACCCATTTACTTCAAAATCTGTTACAATCAAGTTTCCTGTGTTCAGAGTGTAGATAAATTACTATCTTATATGAGAGAATGGAGAAAAAACAAGAACTTAATAGACTTTATCCAAATGAGTAACTATTAAGTCAATCATAATTTCTGATTATTTATATAATTTATGTATACAAACATAAATTAGTTACATATCTCTATTTCTCTCTTTACATATATGTATATATATGGCAGATACAAATTAATATATGCATATGAATATATACACACACAAACTCATAGAGAGAGATTGAGATGGACAGAAAATAAGAAGAGAGACACAGAGATATGGTCAGACATAGACAGACACAGAGAATATAGCAAAATCATATTTTTTATTGGAGATTTTAAATAAATATAGAAGTTTTTGTGATAGCATATACATATATTTTATCTAAATGGGAGCTAGATGGCACAGTGGATAGAGTGCCATGCCTAAAGTCAGGGAGGCTTCTCTTTCTGAGTTCAAATTTGTCCTCAGATACTTACTGGCTATGTGGTCCTAGGCAAGTCACTGAACTCTATTTGCCTCAGTTTCCTCATCTGTAAAAATGGACCAGAAAAGGAAATAGCAAAGCACTTTAATATCTTTGCCAAGACAATCCCAAATGGGGCCATGAAGAGTCAAACAACTGAAATGATTGAACAACAAAAACTATATCTATATTTATATCCACTTATCTATATATACATACACATGTGTGCATGTACGTACATGTAATACATGCACAGTGCGCAATTTTGTTGCCTAAATGTTTAAAATTGTCTGTTTGCACATGCATGTATGCATGTGTGTATTCATGCATATATGTATATAAAATCTATGTATATGTTATGAATAGCTATGTGATAGCATTTTTGCTTATCTGTTGTATTCCTGAAGTTTGTAAGGAGAGCTCATTGTATCTTGGCATAAATTCTTGTAGAGTTGTGTTTATGTAGAGATAAACAGCCATCTGTAAGGTCATGCAGAGCAGCTGTATGATGCTAACCATAAACTGGCTAGTACTCTTTTTCATTCCCTCAACAAACTGTATTGTCCAAAGATCTACTCCCACACACCATAGATTTAGATGTAGAGGCAAAGGATGATTCTTTCCCTGTTCACCAGTGCTTCATAGTCCAAAATGGAGTTTGAGAACTGAGGAATCAGAGCGAATCCCCTCAAAAGCAAGAGTTCTTAATCTATCTCCATTTGTAGATTTCAAAGGCCATATAAATGTTTGTGTGTTCTAAATCTTAATAGCTCTATTTCAACATAGTTGTTTTCTGTTGTAATCATATAAATTTTATTTTCTGCATTTAAAAGCATTATTCTTTTAGGGATCCAAAGATTTCTCCAGACTGTCAAAGATGTCCATGACACATACAAAAAGGCTAAGAAGCTCTGACCTAAGGCATAAAGGCACAAAGACAAAGCCATTATATGGGCCTTCTGTGTTCACACATACCTGTGTTCTGTGTCATTGTGGGCAATCCAGGCATTGAAAAGGCATATCTCTGGGGAGAATTGAATAATATGCATGGGGGACCCAGTTCAAGTCATTCATTATCTTAATTAACACCAATCAGCCAACAGTGGTGAATATGCATCTTTCATAGGCTGCTGAATTAAGGTAAACCAAGGACACTTGAGTATGCAATGCTTTGTTTCCATTCTTAAAGAGAGTTTCATGTTCTTCACTGAAGAACCAAATTCAGAGGCAGAAGAGGTCACTCACATTCACCTTGTTCAAGGTTGAGCATAATGCCTGCTCATTTGCATATAGTATAATGACTTCTTACTAAACCCATACATCTTTCCTAGGTCACCAAAAATCCCAATCCTTCTAGACTTGATTTTTCTACAGTTTTTGATATTGTTTATCTCTCCCACTTTTGACTTCCATGATCTTTCTCCTGCTTCTTTTGCTTATGAGCTTTTTGTCTAACTGGCTCTCCCCCATTCTTCAAATGTACTCCCTCTTCCTAATAACCTCTTTGGAGTCCTTCCAACTTTAACTAAAATCCCACCTCTTACCAGAAGCTTTTTTCAACTCTTTGTAATTCTATTGCCTTTCCTCTGTTGATTAACTCCTATTTATCATGTATATGAAATGATTTGTCTATTTTTGTTTGCATATTGAGTCTCTTGTTGAATTGTAAAGTTTCTTGAGGACAGGAATGATTATTTGACTTTTTGTATTCCCAACATTTAGCACTGTGCCTGTCACACAATGTGTTTAATAAATGATGGATTGATTGATTAGTTGATTGAATATTTCATATTAATCATCTTACTAATCATCTTAATATATTCTACGTTATAGTTAAATTGTACCTCTAGCTATTCTCTCAACCCATCACCTCATCTTCTACCTCTATTCCTGTGCATTCATATAAACCCTCCCACACATATAAGATACACTTTTTCCTCAACTCCACCTCTCAGAGTTTTCATCTTTTGTCAATATTTAGCTCACATGCACATTCTGAATGACATATTTTCTATCCCTATATTTATTAATGCTCTCCTTTCTCAAATTATCTTGTGGTTCTTTATCTGCTTGCAGATCTCCAGACTCATTGTGCTGAAGGATTAAAACATTTTTGAATTTGTATCTCAACTATGTCTTTTCTATCATATTGCCTTGATCATAGTAGATGTTTAATAAATACTTGTTGAATTGAAGTCAATTTTTGAACCAGTTGCAAATGGTGGTTGTAACATATTTCATTTGGACTTAGAAAATTTATTGTAACTGTATTAAATTAATTTAAATTGTTATTTCCATGAGAACCAGAACTGAATCTTGTCTAATCTGAGTCATAACCAGGAAAATGTAAATGAAATTTCACTCAGGGCCATAGAAATTTAGAGAGAAAATTAGTAAATGATCATTTAAAATATTGTATAAATTTTAAATTTACTACTTTTATACATTGACACTTTCACTTCATCATCATTATAGAGAATAATTTTCAAGAATAATTACTTAAACTAGTAAACTAACAGATTATAATCCTTTTTCCTTAAATGGATATAGAACTGGTGATTACTTAGATGTCAAAGCCCCAATCTATCAAAACCTTGATGGGCAATGGGATTTTTTAGTGGCCTGGTAACAACAATAATGGTAATAGTAACAATGAACTTTTAATATTTTAAAGTTTTCAAAGCACTTTACATATGCTATTTCATTTGATTTTCACACAAGTTTGTGAAGTAGGTCTACTATCATCCCAGCTTTATAAATGAAAAGGCTGAAGCTGAAAGATTAAATGATTTTCCCAGGGTCATACAGCTAAGTATCTGAAGCTAAATTCAAACTTAGATTTTCCTAACTAGTTTTAGCACTCTGTCCATTAGGAAATCTGGCTATAATTTTCTGGGTCCCCTCTTTTATTGTCAAGGGTAATTGTCCTAGGGTCTTCACTTTGCATATGCTGCTCTGCCTGACTTCTTTATGAAATAAGATGCTTCTTCCAGGATAATGCTTATCACTTCTAAATTTACCATCATGCTGCTAATTAGAGCTTTGATGAACTTCACCTGTCTTGGCCTTTTCTTTTCCCCCTTCTAGTTGGAAAGTTAGAAGATAGAACACTAAGTTCCTCCTAATATCTTCCTTTATAGAAGGCAAAAACTGACTTCAATTTACTCCACTTTTCATTTGCAGCCTTGCATGGTTTCTACTCAATAAAATAAGATGCCTTCATTCTGGGTACTTCTTGGTATTCCATTGCCCCTTGCTGTTTTCCTTCCTCCTTTTACTTGTTGTATTGTCTCTCCCTTTAAATTATAAACTCATGTGAACAGGCTGATTTCAGAAAAGTCTGGTAAGACATATATGAACTGATGCTAAATGAAGTGAGTAGAAAACCAAGAGAACATTGTACACAGCAGTACCAAGATTATATGATGATCAATTGTGATAGACTTGGCTTTTTTCAACATTGAGGTGATTCAAAGCAATCTCAATAGACTTTTGATGGAAAGTGCCAACTACATTCAGAGAAGAACTATGGAGGCTGAATGTGGATCAATGCACAGTATTTTCACCTTTGTTGTTGCTGTTTGTTTTCTTGTTTTTTCTTTTTTTCTTCTTTTTTCCCTTTTGAGCTGATTTGGATTTTTTAAGTAGCATGACAAATATGGAAATATGTTTAGAAGAATTGCACATGTTTAATCTATATTGGATTGCTTGCTGACTAGGGGAAGAGAGGAAGGGAGGAAGAAAAATCTGGAACACAAGGCTTTGCAAAGGTGAATGTTGAAAACTGTCTTTTCATGTCTTTGGAAAAAATAAAAAACTTTAAGAAAATTATGAACTCATGTGAGGCAGGAATTGCCTTTCTTTTTATTAATTATTTCCCTTACACTTAGCACAGCGTCTGGTAAAGTCATAAGTGTTTAACAAATGTTTATTGGATTGAATTGAATTTCCACTGAATCAGTAAATGGATGCATATGGATGAGAAAATGTCCTACTGCTTGCCTCATGTACCAAAATTGCTAGTTTCAGGTCTGAATTGTTTTTATGTCCCCAGTACTAAAAAGTGTACTGTTAATAGTGAATGCTTAATAAATATCTGTTGAATCAGCTTATAAAATGATGGGATCACAGAAAGAGCTAGAAGGGAGGCCATTCAGAACAATGAAGCATTTTATAGAACTGAAGTCCAGAGAGATCACTTAGGTTTTAAGGGGAAGAAGTAAGATTGACTCAAAATGAGTACTCCCTCCTCTGCACAGTGTACTATGTTTCTGAGAATGAATATATTTCCTAGACTAAGTGCTTTTTATCCTCCCTTTCCATAGAAGAATCCCATATTTAAAAATATGAAAGCTTTTCTCAGTGTGAAAATATTTGCTCCATTTTACTCTCATCTTTTTAATAGATCTATTTGTTTCAGTCTTAAAGACAATTCAATTATGAAGGTAATATGGTAAGATTTCTGACAATGAGAAAAGAGTAAGCATTAAAAGAGAAAATGAACAAGTAGGGGAATTTCCATCTTGAGAAAGTGTACCTATATAAGTGTGGTTCTACTTTTAAAGTAGAGAAATGGATTTAATACCTCCTCATATTTCCAGTCAAACCTATAGTTCTCTGCTATTAACAATTAAATTTGGACTTACCTGTAATCAGGCATTTTAACACTCTTCATCAACAAAGCCATAGATTGTACCTGGTTCACTCCTGAAAATAGCAATAAACCTAAAGATGGAAACTTCTAAAGATCACCTAAAAGACTGATGTCTTGATCCCAAACAGTCACTGCAGTGACACAAAACAGCCCTCCCCAGCCTCATCCAATTCTCACTTTAGTGCAATTTTGTTAACCCATTGGAAATGTCAGGGTATGCTGCTCAGCATATTTGGCACAAGAAGAAATGTTTGGAGTGAAGACTATGAATTTTCAAACTAGTTCCAAAGTAATTGAAAATAGAATTTTGAGAAACCCTAACATGTAGCCTTATCTCCACATAAACACATCAATACTCATTTTAAAGCCTGCCAGCTATCTCTCTGCTAGAAAACACTCAATACTGCTTCTTGTACACTGAGCAGATCATTGAGTTTCCTCTCAAAAAACTAATAGTACAATCATCTACAACAAGAAATTCTTTTTTGTAAGATGAAATAGTGTCATCCACGTACTGCTGCTTTGTATTTTCAGGAAAGAAGGGAGCTCATACTGCTTATTTCATACTACCAAGGGCTTAGAATCTGAGACACATAGAATTACTTCATTTCAGAACTGTGACAGACTATAGAGATTGTTTTGCCCAGTTCAATTCAATAAACATCTATTAAACTTCTACCATGTGTAAGAAACTGGGGATCTAAACACAAAACAAAACAACATGACAACTACAACAGCAACAGCAGAAGCAATAACAACTAGTAGTCTTTGCTCTGAAAGAACTCAGTGCATTACAGTCTCTTAATTTGACAGGGAAGCAGCTAAGCTCTTAAAAATTAATATTGAATTTGTATTAATTTATATGTGGTGACTATTTTTAAGTGAAAAAATCATGACATCTAATTCTAGAAAAAAATTTTCTTTGAAGGAGAATATACATCAAGACATTCTGAGTGATGGTGTAGTTCAATATGGAAGATGCATGTGGAGGGGAAAGGAGGGAAGCTTGATGGCACAATGGATAGAGCACCAGCCCTGAAATCAGGAGGCCCTGAGTTTAAATGCCACATCAGACACTTAACACTTTCTAGCTGTGTGACCCTAGGTAAATCACTTAACCCCAATTGTTACAAAAAAAAGAAAGAAAAAAAGAAATGGATGGGGAATTGAATCCATTGAAAATGATGAGTGTCAGTAACAAGTAGGTCAAAGTGTAATATAGTTCATCAGCATAATTGCTAACATCTTTAAACATGGCAAAAAGAAAATTTTAATGATGAAGTCATTGAGAAATTCAGTGTGTTATAGAAACTTGTAGATACTATAGCAACAAGGAGGACATGTCAAAGATACTAATAATCCTAATGCTGAAGATTTTAAAAAAAATTTCAAAAAAGGAAAGACTCCTGAAGGATGCTGAAGGAAGTAATTTTGTAGAAGTGACATTGGTAGCAGAAATAGGCCAGCCTCTCCTCTCTTGATGAATTGGGAATAGGAGAAAAGAAATAGAATTGTAGAAGGCTGTGCAATATCATGTTTCACTTTAAGTGAAATCACAGAAGAAAAGATCATGAAAAAGTTCACAGTTTTATGATTTTTTGTTTCATGTTTTTTTTTTAATTAAAGCTTTTTATTTCTATGACATATGTATGGGTAGTTCCCCAGCACTGATCTTTACAAAGCTTTCCATTACAAATTTTACCCCCAGCTCCCTCACCTCCCCTAGATGGCAGGAAGTCCACTACATGTTAATAATGTTGAAATACTTGACAAGTTGTGCAAGAAAAATCCGAACTACAAGAAAAAAAAAGAAAATCAGAGAAAGGAAACAATGCAAGCAAACCTCAATAGAGGGCATGAAAATGTTATGTTGCGGTCCATATTTCATATCCCTCTCTCTGGGTGTATATGGTCTTCTTCAGTGAACAATTAGAACTGGTTTGAGACAATTCTGTGTTGCAGAGAGCCATGTCCATCAGAATTGATCATCATGTAATATTGTTGTTGCTGTGTATAATGATCTCCTGGTTCTGCTCGTTTCACTCAGCATCAGTTCATGCAAGTCTCTCCAGGCCTCTCTGAAATCGTCCTGCCAGTCGTTTCTTAAAGAGCAATAATATTCCATAACATTCATGTACCATAATTTATTCAGCCACTCTCCAATTGATAGGCATCCCTTCAGTTTCCAGTTTCTAGCCACTACAAAAAGGGCTGCCACAAACATTCTTGCACATGTGGGTCCCTTTCCCTCCTCTAAGTTCTCTTTGGGATATAGGCCCAGTAGAAACACTGCTGGGTCAAAGGGTATGCACAGTTTGATAACTTTTTGAGCATAGTTCCAAATTGCTCTCCAGAATGGTTGGATCCATTCACAGTTCCACCAACAATGTATTAGTGACCCAGTTTTCCCACATCCCCTCCAACATTCATTGTTATCTTTTCCTGTCTTTTTAGCCAATCTGACAGGTGTGTAGTGGTACCTCAGAGTTGTCTTAATTTGCATTTCTCTGATCAATAGTGATTTGGAGCAACTTTTCATATGACTAGAGATGGTTTTAATTTCATGATCTGAAAATTGTCTGTTCATATCCCTTGACCACTTATGTATTGAAGAGTGGCTTGAATTCTTATATATATGAGACAATTCTCTATAAATTTTAGAAATGAGGCCTTTATCAGAACCATTAAATGTAAAGATGATTTCCCAATTTGCTGCTTCCCTCCTAATCTTGTCTGCATTAGTTTTATTTGTACAGAAACCTTTTAACTTAATATAATCAAAATTATCTATCTGGTGTTCCAGATCTTCTTTGGACATAAATTTATTCCATCTCCAAAGGTCTGAGAGGTAAACTATACCACGTTCCTCTAATTTGCTTACAATATCACTCTTTATATCTAGATCATGAACCCATTTAGATCTTATTTTGGTATGTGGTGTTAGGTATGGGTCAAGCCCTAATTTCTTCCACACTAGTTTCCAATTTTCCCAGCAGATTTTGCCAAATAGTGAGTACTTATCCCAAAAGCTGGGGTCTTTGGGTTTATCAAACACTAAATTGTTAAAGCTATTGCCTAGATTGTCCTGATAACCTATCCTATGCCACTGATCGACTACTCTATTTCTTAGCCAGTACCAAATGGTTTTGATGACCGCTACTTTGTAATATAGTTTTAGATCTGGTACAGCAAGGCCACCTTCATCTGCCTTTTTTTTTCATTAATCCCCTTGAAATCCTTGACCTTTTATTTTTCCAAATGAACTTTGCTACTATTTTTTCTAGATCTGTAAAATAATTTCTTGGGAGTTTGATTGGTATGGCACTAAATAAGTAGATTAGTTTGGGTAGTATTGTCATTTTTATTATATTCGCTCTGCCTACTCATGAGCACTTAATGTTTTTCCAATTGATTAGGTCTGATTTTATTTGTGTGGAAAGTGTTTTGTAGTTTAGTTCATATAGTTTCTGACTTTTCCTTGTCAGATAGATTCACAAATATTTTATCCTATCATCCGTTATTTGGAATGGAATTTCTTTTTGTATCTCTTGCTGCAGAATTTTGTTGGTAATATATGAAAATGCTGATGATTTATGTGGATTAATTTTGAATCCTGCAACTTTCCTAAAATTGTGAATTGTTTCTAGTAGTTTTTTAGTTGAGTCTCTAGGGTTCTCTAAGTATACCATCATGTCATCTGCAAAGAGTGATAATTTGGTTTCTTCATTACCTACTCTAATTCCTTTTATCTCTTTTTCTTCTCTTATTGCTAAAGCTAACATTTCTAATACAATATTAAATAGTAATGGTGACAGTGGGCAGCCTTGATTCACTCCTGATCTTATTGGGAATGGTTTTAGTTTGTCTCCATTACATATGATGCTTGCTGATGGTTTAAAATAGATGCTACTGATCATTTTAAGGAAAAGCCCATTTATTCCTATACTTTCTAGTATTTTTAATAGGAAGGGGTGTTGGATTTTATCAAATGCTTTTTTTGCATCTATTGAGATAATCATGTGGTTTTTGATAGTTTGGTTATTAATATAATTAATTATGCTGATAGTTTTCCTAATATTGAACCAGCCCTGCATTCCTGGTACAATTCCTACTTGGTCATAGTATACTATCCTGGGGATGACTTTCTGTAATCTCATTGCTAATATCTTATTTAAAATTTTTGCATCAATATTCATTAGGGAAATTGGTCTATAGTTTTCTTTCTCTGTTTTCACCCTACCTGGTTTAGCTATCAGCACCATATCGGTCTCATAGAAGGAATTTGGCAGTATACCTTCTGTCCCTATTTTCTCAAATAGTTTATATAGTATTGGAATTAATTGTTCTTTGAATGTTTGGTAGAATTCACATGTCTATCCATCTGGCCCTGGAGATTTTTTCTTACGGAGTTGGTTAATAGCTTGTTCTATTTCTTTTTCTGATATGGGGCTATTTAAATAATTTATATCATCTTCTGTTAACCTGGGCAATCTATATTTTTGTAGATATTCCTCCATTTCATTTAGATTATCAAACTTACTGGCATAAAGTTGGGCAAAGTAACTCCTAATTATTGCTCTAATTTCCTCTTCATTGGAGGAGAGTTCTCCCTTATCATTCTTAAATCTAACAATTCGATTTTCCTCTTTCCTTTTTCTTATCAAATTAACTAAATGCTTATCTATTTTTTTGGTTTTTTCATAGAACCAACTCTTAGTTTTATTTATTAATTCAATAGTTTTCTTATATTCAATTTTATTAATTTCTCCTTTTACTTTTAGAATTTCCAATTTGGTATTTAATTGAGGGTTTTTAATTTGTTCTTTTTCTAGTTTTTTTATTAATAGGCCCAATTCGTTGATCTTTTCTTTCTCTATTTTATGCAAGTAAGCATCTAGAGATATAAAATTGCCCCTTATAACCGCTTTGGCCGAATCCCACAAATTTTGGTATGTTGTCTCATTATTGTCATTCTCCTGGATGAAATTATTGATTGTCTATGATTTGTTCTTTCACCCATTCTTTCTTCAGAATTAGATTATTTAATTTCCAATTAACTTTTGGCCTATTTTCTCCTGGCCTTATATTACATGTGATTTTTATTGCATCATGATCTGAAAAAGATGCATTTACTACTTCTGCCTTTCTGCATTTGATTTTGAGGTTATTATGCCCTAACACATGGTCAATTTTTGTATAAGTTCCATGGACTGCTGTGAAAAAAGTAAACTCCCTACTGTCTCCATTCAATTTTCTCCATAGATCTATCATACCTAACTTTTCTAACAATTGGTTTATCTCCCTAGTTTCTTTCTTGTTTCTTTTGTGGTTTGATTTATCTAGTTCTGAGAGAGCAAGGTTGAGATACCCCACTAGTATAGTTTGGCTGTCTATGTCTTCATACATCTCTCTTAATTTCTCCCCTAGGAATTTGGATGCTATTGCCCTTGTTCCATATATATTTATTATTGATATTGCTACATTATCTGTGGTACCCTTTAATAAAATATAGTTTCCTTCCTTATCTCTTTTGATTAGATCTATCTTGGCTTTTACTTGATCTGAGATAAAGATTGCTACCCCTGCTTTTTTTTGTTCACCTGAAGCATAATAGGTTCTGCTCCAGCCTTTTACCTTCATCCTATATGTGTCACTATGTTTTAGATGTGTTTCTTGTAGACAGCATATTGTGGGATTCTGGTTTTTAATCCAGTCTGCTATCTGCTTCAATTTTATGGGAGAGTTCATCCCATTCACATTCACAATTAAAATAACTAATTCTGTATTTCCTGCCATCTTATTTACCCAAAGTTATGTTTTTCCCTTTCCTTTCCCCTTTCTCCCTTCCCCCCTCCTCAGTATTTTGCTTTTGATGACCACTTCCCCCAAACAATCCTCCCCCCTTTAGAGCCCTTCCCCCTTTCTTCCTCCTTTCCCGATTCTTCTATTTTCCCTTCTATTAGTTTATCCCTTTCTTTTCCTCCTTTCCCTCCCACTTCCCTCTAGCAACAGACAAGTTTCTATGTGAAATCAAGTGTCTGATATACACTTTTAGAGCCCAACCTGATGAGAGTAAGATTTACACAATGCTCATCTCCCTCCACTCTTTCTCTCAATGATATTAGGTTTTCTTTGCCTTTTCAAGAGATGTTACCTTGTTTTTACCTCCTTTTTTTTAGATCTTATTTTACCACTTTTTCCCTCTTTTCCCCAGTATGATAACCTTTCCCCCTCTAGTTTTGTTTTTCATATTATCAAAGTAATATCTAGTTAATTATATCCCCAAACTTTAAGTATCCCCATGGTAGAAATAAAAGTTCTCAAGAGTCCTTTCCTTTTTACCTTTTTATGCATCTCTTGAGTTCTGTGTTTGGATGTCGAATTTTTTGTTCAGATCTGGTCTTTTCATTAGAAATAGGTGAAATTCACCTATATCATTGAATGACCATCTTCTTCCCTGGAGGATAATGCTCATTCTAGCTAGATAGGTTATTCTTGGCTGTAATCCAAGTTCCTTTGCCTTTTGGAATATCTGATTCCAGGCCCTTCAATCCTTCAATGTGGAGGCTAACAGATCCGGTGTGATTCTAATTATTGATCCTCGGTATTTGAATTGTTTCTTTCTAGCTACTAGCAGAATCTTTTCCTTGGTGCGATAATCCTGAAATTTAGCCAGGATATTCCTTGGGGTTTTAATTTTGGGGTCTCTTTCACGAGGTGATTGGTGAATTCTTTCAATGGTGATGTTGCCTTCTTATTCTACAATGTCAGGGCAGTTTTCTTTCAGGATTTCCTGGAAGATAGTCTTTAGATTCTTTTTTTGATCATGGCTTTCAGGAAGTCCAATAATCCTTAGATTATCTCTCTTAGATCTATTTTCCAAGTCAATTGTCTTTCCTAGGAGATATTTCATATTTTCTTCTAATTTTTCATTTTTTTTGTTTTTGTTTGACTGATTCTTCAAGTCTTAGTGAGTCATTCACTTGCATTTGTTCAATTCTTA
>JAJPUD010005804.1:4677-67879 GCA_023553655.1 Myrmecobius fasciatus
GGCATTGTTGAAAGAGCTCATCAAACATTGAAAAGGACGATTTCAAATCTGGCCCTGAAATCCTATACTCACGAGCTGGTAATCACAAAACACTGCTAAGTCATGCACTTTTTGTGCTCAACTACTTAACCCTGGATAGCAGTGGGAAATCTGCTGCAGACCGCCTCTGGCATCCTTCCACAGCAAACAATTATGCTCAAGTAAAATGGAAGGACCCCCTCACTAATCATTGGCATGGGCCTGACCCTGTCCTTATATGGGGAAAAGGACATGCATGTATCTATGACTCCCAGGCCCAAAACGCCAGATGGCTCCCAGACCGCCTGATTAAACTCCTTAATCCACCCAGGGAATAGCTCTGAGAAATCTTTTCTTTGCTCTCTTACAGAATAAAGAAAGTAACGGAAGTTGGAAGATCAGCAGAAGACTGCAGAACTGAGGAATTGATCCACTCCTAAACAGATAACTTCTTTTTGGTAACGCATTTTCCCCTTACCACCACAAAAGTATACAGCATATCATGATCCTATACATAACCCTACTACACATAGTTTCACAGGCCATAGCCTCTCCGTACAATCTATTTAACTATACTTGGGTAGTTCAAAATTCGTGGGGAGACACCATATGGAGCAATAGTACTGTAGCCGCAAAAAACCCCTGGCCTATTCTATATCCAGACCTATGTAAATTAGCCCTGGGAGCGCCCCCTCCATGGGATCTACCGGACTATCATGACACAAGAACACCCCTCAATTCACCACCAGACGGCCAGGGATATGGGAATTCAGGGGGATGTGCTGCAGACTGGGCACGGACTCGGCTCCGAAAAGTGCCCCTATACGTATGCCCTGGGATCCATAGGGACCGCTCTCTTACACACAAATGTGGCGGCCCCGCCGACTTCTTTTGTCGATCTTGGGGCTGTGAGACAACAGGTGACACTTATTGGAAACCTTCCTCTTCATGGGACTTTATCACCTTAAGTGCCGATTACCCACATTCCCATTATGGTACATTTGTCAACCCACAATGCAAGGGGTGGTGTCACCCCCTAAAGATCACCTTCACAGAGTCAGGAAAAAAGTACCCTTCATGGGAAAGGGGAGCCACTTGGGGTCTAAGACTATACAAAGAAGGATATGATGATGGACTGTTATTTACCATCAAACTTCTAAAAACTATCCCCACATCAAAAACACCTATTGCCATAGGACCAAATATAGAATTAAGACCCAAATACAATAAACATCCTAAAAAACCGCTTCTTACTACCCCTAATACTCCCACTCCCCCCGACCTCACTCCAAGAGAATAGTTTGCAAAAGGTTAGAGATAGCCTAGAAAAAAGAAAAAAAAGAAAGAGAGCAACAAGAATCCTGGTATCAAAATTGGTTCTCTACCTCTCCCTGGCTTTCTACTCTCCTTCCTAGCCTTCTTGGACCCCTCATAGGCTTTCTCCTATTAATCTCTTTTGGCCCTTGGGCCTTTAATAAACTAACAACTTTTGTAAAATCCCAAGTAGATTCCGCCATCACCAAGAAAAGTCACATCTTCTATCATCAGCTGCAAGATCAAGATGCCGTAGAACAAGACAAAGCAAGAGAATCCCTACGGTTTACTGAACTATTGGAGAAATCTTGGTATCGGCGGGTGGGAGACAGATTACGTCTATGTTACAAGAAATCCTGATTCAATGCTTCTTAATTAGATTAAGAAACTTGCTGTATTAATAAGACTACTCAAGAAACTTATAGGAAATTGTTTCCTTAAAAAACTTATACTTCTTTCATTCCTTGTGCATTGGCACATTGCATTAATCTTTTATGTGCGATGACAATGTTATAAACTCATCTACACGCCAATATGTTATGCTGCCTCTATGATGTTACGATATATATGAAAATTGTCGGCATTTAACCTTGTTATAACCATGTGCATTTTTCCTTTATATATACTCTGTGCAAACTCAATAAACTTGAGACATAGTCTACCATAATCTAGAGTTGTCTCCTTCCTCTCTGCGATCCTGTTCCCAGACCTCTGTGTCTTCCCAGGCCATTCGGCCTTACGAGCTCTGCTCCCCTGGCTTATGTCCTGCTCGCTGACCCACGTTTGATGACCCGCTGGACGGGTCACATACAGTATTGACTTACGTATCACACCCCTGATGTTGATTTCTTCCCTAGCACCAGCAGAGTCTGTTCTAGGTAGAACTTAGTTTATCCCTAAAATGTAGACATGGGCAGCCCATCAACCCCCTCCATTCAATAAATTCCTGTAGCTCCTTATTTCACCTTTGAAAGATCAAATATAAAATCCTATTTGGCTTTTTACCATCTTTTATAACTTGAGCCCTTCCTACCTTTCCAGTTTTCTTATACCTCATTAACTTACTCTCCTCCACTTAACAGTCAATCAATAAATATCTGTTAAAAAACAAGTATTCCATATCAGGCACTCTGCTAGATGCTGGGGATACAAATATAAAAAAAAAACAATTCCTGGTCTTAAGGATCTTACATATACAGTATTCAGACCCAGTGATACTAACACTTGTTCTTCCTCACACTATCCCAGGCACTTTTCACTGGCTGTTCAACACACTTGGAACTCTCTCCTGTGATGAAATAATTTCTGGGTAATTGATCATTTTATAAATCATGGCTAGGTAATAATTAATAAAATAACTGTCCATTTGGTCATTTCTCCTGAACCACAGGATTGTGGCAGTTTCCTGAAGCTTATATACCCTTCAAAGAGTAGGTATTCTCAGACAGGTGGCAATCAACTCTGGTTAATAATTAATGAGAAGAATATTATGATGTCACTTTTATTCCAGATTACCCTTAGTCCTAAGCAATGCAGACAACAAATCTACATATACACCCCCAAGCCCGAGTAGAACACAAACCCACTTTGTTGGGTTCTCAACAAGATTGAGGAGAAAATTAATCCAATTCCATTACCAGCTATGTTCTTCAGATACAGGCTGAATAAAAAAGGGCTGGTTTCTGAATGAGGAAATATATTAATCAAATAATGAATTAGGACCAAGATAAGAGAAAAATAATCATTTCTATCACTTCTGACTTCTCTGGTTTCCTTCAATCCTCAGCTGACATCCTGTCTTCTTCAATAAGCAATCCTCTTAATCTTTGTGCTGATCTCCCCCACTTGATTCCCACAAAGCCTTGTACATAATGGGCTTGTAATAAATGTGTGATGACTGAGTTAAATGAAGAGGTAGCTAACTATCTGACTAAGTGACATGTGGAGAAAGCACTGACATGAAGCTTTAGTTGGTCCAAATTATTGGACACAATCAGAAACAAAAGAAAGATGGCATTTCTATTCTTAGATATTAAATTTTATTATTTAACATTTAAAATGTAAATAGAATTGTTTCAAATTATTAAAAGATTACAAAAGTTATACCATTGTTTATTATTACAAAGTTATTCCAATAAAATTGTAAGAACAATAACTGATAGACACTGAAGGTTAAGCATCTATGAAACTGGTCTTCATAATCTAATTCCACTTATTAAATATCTACTATGTGTAAGGATGTGATAGCCTAAAGATAAAGATTTTTAAAAGCAGAACCCTGACCTCAAATAGCTTATAATAAGTCACCTGTATAAAAAGCTCTAATACAAAACAGATCATGCTTTAAAGGCATTCAAGATTTGGAGAAGGAAGGGTTCTTTTCCACTTGTAGGAGGGTCACAGATAGTGGTTACAGTTTAATTTTTAGAGAAACTGTTGAGAAATTTAACATGGTAGGGGCAGAAACTTCTACCTCTCAGAGAGGAAAATGAAAGCAGAAGCAGAGAAGGGGCATATGCAAAAATAAGGTACCTGGATCCCTTTCCTTATGAAATTTTATTTTTATTTTTTTTAAAAGCTAGCTACTTGCACGGAGTCAGGAGACCAGGGGTAATCCTGGCTTTGTCAATAACTAGCTGCCTGACTTCAAGCAAGTCATGTGACCTTTCTGTCACTAGCTCCCTGAAAAATAAAAGGTTGGACAAGGTCCCCTTTAGCTCTAAAACTCTATTATTCTATGCTATAATTCTACACTTTCAAGTTATGGCTAGCACACTGGACACACTGGTACCACCAAATTACTATTTGCAGGCTGATTTCATCACTGTTCCAAATAATCGAATCAGTATTTGCCCATTTATTTAAAGAATCACAGAGGCATCCTGGCATGGCCAATAAGAGTGCCTAAACTTGGGGTGAGGAAGACCAGGGTCAAACAAAATGCCATCTCTGACATTACTAACTGTGGGACTCTGGCAAATGAACTTCAGTTAAGAAAACTGTGATATGAATATATGATTAACATTTTCCTCACAGTATTGTTGAGAGAATTAAATGGGATGATGTATATATACAAAATGCCCTGCAAACCTTAAAATACTATTGCAATACTGTTGCAATTTCAGTATTACAATCATAAAAATTCTTCAAAAACAGCACAATACTTTTTCCCTCTTCCTTGCCCAATTTTCTCATCCTTTAACAGCTATAATTCACAAATATGGGTGTATGTGTAGTTGTATATATATACATATATATATACATATATATATATATATATCCACGTGTATATGTGTATAGATATATATATATGCATGTGTGTTTCTCTAATAAAATTCACATCAAGCACCTTGATTCACAATGTAATCATGATATAAAGGATTGTTTACAAGAAACATTTCCCTTAAAAAAAAAGTTAATGATAACCTTGGCATTTCCTTCCCATGTTGTTTCAAGTCCCACTAAAGTGGGAAGCACCCAAAACCTTCTGTTCAAATATTCTATTACATAGGATGACCTTTCCATGGGCCCTAGCAAATGCACTTTGTTCTTACATGTTTTTACATCACCTTGGAACCATTATATTGCTTGACCAAAAATGGGAGAAAATATCTGAATTCTTAAGATTTAAAAATGTGGTATACTAGGGCAGCTAGGTGGTGCAGTGGATAGAGCACCAGCCCTGAAGTCAGGAGGACCTGAGTTCAAATTTGGTCTCAGACACTTAACACTGCCTAGCTGTGTGATCCTGGGGAAGTCACTTAACCTCAATTGCCTCAGCAAAAAGCAAAAAAAAAAAAAAAAAATGTTGTGCACCAGCAAACTTATTCCTTTCCCTGTCATATTTATTCAAGACAACACAAAGCTTACCACCATCCTCAGCCTTCTTCGCTCTGCCAATCAAAGATGAGAGTGGTTATGAAAGAGCTTCACCAGAACGGGTGTGTTGTGTTTCTCTAGAGAACTTTATTATGAATTCAAAATTTATATTCAAGGAACCTGTTTACAGGGAAGGAATCACTGAAGCAAGAAGAACCCTTTTGTCCATGACAGCTAGACTTAAAAAACTAATAATAACCTACCACTGACCAAAAAAATGGAGAGAAGTTAATTGTAGCTGCCTATCAAACTGTCATTACGTAGCCAAGTGTTTAAATGTTAATTCATAGTTGGAAGTTGTTTTTTTTTGGGGGGGTGGGGGTGGGGGAGGGATTTGCTTATGACATTCAATCCTGGCTTTTACACACTTTTTTAATAGAAAGGGAGTAGAAATAACTATCAAAAGGTATTTTTGATCATTTTTAGCTTCTGAACCATGGACAAGTCAATTTTTCTCTTGACCACGTAGGCTCAATTACACACACAGTTTCATATGGGGCCACAGAAGAGACAATAAGAGCAAAGGTGATGGAGAAATTGTTTTTCAGCTTGGTAAGAAAATTAAACATCTAGATTAGCTGATTCTTTGTTCCAGAGATGGGGTTGATGTGCTAAGTTTCTTCACGGTAGAGAAGAGAGGAGGTAGCACCGGGACTGAATATGGGGAATCCAGCTTCAATCGGTACAATTCAATTAATACCCTGCTTGCGTTTCTATCACAAGAAATAGGATGATGGCTTCAAATTCATTGTATGGAGAAGTATTTATCTCCCAAACATCTTCCTGATATGATCCATTCCCACTTTGCCTTATAAGTTAAAGAAAAATTTCCTGCTGTTCCTCTTCTGTCCCTTTGCTAGGGAAAATTATGAAAGATGACTTGTGGGCTTTTTTTTTTTTTGAAGGGGGGGTTTAAGTGATGAGGGGAAGGGTCAAAAAGTAATGTGTCAAGTGTCTGAGGCTGTACTTGAACTCAGGACCTCATGACTCCAAAGCTGCTGTTTTATCCACTATGCCATGTGACTGCCCTGAAAGGTAAGACTTGCCCAAGGCAGGAGACAAAATTCTTCCTTCAGAAGTTTCTCCAAGGGGGTTCCTGCTTCACAACTAGCTGATTATCTAAGTACATGGGCTGTACAAGATACCATGACATTACAAATTTTCTAATCCCAATCACAACCCAAAATTGCTGATTAAAATCAGATTATCTTCCCTCCTAATGTCTATCATCACAAGAAACTATAATTGACAATTGACTACACTGCAAGTCCATGAAATAGGACCACTAAAATCAGAAAATCCCATACACAATCCCACTGTGAATTCTTCCAACTTCTAAGCAGACAGAAGCCAAGTGACCTTAAGCTGACAGTGCCAATATATAAAAATGTCTACTTCAACATGCCATAAAATCACTCTTCCAGCACCCCAAGATTTTCCCAGTCCTCCTTAACTGAAATACCATCTTAGAGTCCACCCTCTGCTAATCCTGTCTATACTTGTACATAGTCATTTGCATATTGTCCTCCCCCATTAGATTTGGAACTCCTTGAGAGTAGCTACTGTTTGGGGCCTTTCTTTGTACACCAACACTTAGAACTGTGCCTGGTATACAGTGGGCATCCACTGACTTGATACTTATGCTTCACCCTAAGATCCAATCCTGTGACAAAAATACTGCAGCCCAGACCGAGTACAATATGGTTACCCTTTGAAAAGCAGATCATACCTCTGTTCCTTTTTGTACCTCAAAGACCCATCACCACTATCTGATTTTGCTTTTTTCCCTAGAACAAAAAGGTTGAAAAAGGAAGATGAGAAGAAAGGGGAATATCAGAAGAGGTATATTTACCCATTGGCCATTTCCTAGGCCTTGTACTTATTTCAAGACAGAATAGCAGGAAAAAGTTTTGAAGTTCCATTCTCTTTCACAGCAGGTTCTAGAAAAATTCTGGGTGAAAGTAAAGTTATGGAAATAAAAAGAGAAGAATGAAAGCAGGATAATTTCCTAAGACTTCTGGAAGAAAAGAAAGGGAATAACTAGAGTTTAGAACCAAGAAGTAACTGGGGGAAGGCAGAAGGGAATGGGGGGAAAAGTAGTTACCCTGGAGCCCCAAGTATCTCAGGACCCAGTGCTACTATCACCAAAATCTTACTCCCTCATTTCCCCTCAACCTAATGTCCAAGACATTGTGAAACTTGACAAATAAGTTCAAAACTCTAAAGTACCTCTTTCAATTAGAGGCAGTCTAGAGGTTATCTTCTTTCCCCAACTACATTATATATAGTCTTGGGCTATGTTTATATTTTGTATCTCTCACAATGTATTATACTCAATAAATATTTGTTGAATAAATGACAAAAATAAAGTAGAGAAAAAAATAGATAATGCTTTGAAGCAGTTTCCAGTTCCTTGCCACTACAAAAGATCTACTACGCATGTGGGTGCTTTTCCATCTTTTTTTGCATGTATCTGTATTTATAAAGAAAATTCTATAATCAGTCACCAAACATTTACTAAAAGGCTAAATAGAAAGAACCTAGTCTGAGTTCATGCTGGAGAAAGTTATAATGAACACATGGGAAAAAGACTTAAATAACATAAATAACTTAAATAAATGACTTAAATAACAACAAAAATATCACAGATATCATAATACATGTCAAATGGTTATGCATAAAATAAAACTCATGAGACTTTAGAAGAGGAAAAGGTCACTGTAGTAAACCTTGCCAACTTTCCCTCCTACTATTCTTCACAAAACTCCTTCAGCCTCAGCTCAGATTGTAAAGGGAGGAAAAAAAATTTATTAAGTGCTTACTATATGCCAAGCATTGTATACTAAGTGCTATGCACTTTCAAATATCACATTTTGTCCTTACAACCTCCCTGGGAAAGAGGTGGTATTATTATTACCATTTTACAATTAAAGAAACTGAGGAAGACAGAGGTCTACAATATCCAGCATCACAACGCTAGTTAGTGCCCGAGGCTGGATTAGAACCTGGGTTTTCCTATCTCTAGACCCAACATTCTCTATCCACTAGCTTCCTCTAGATGTTGAGTCTGATGTTAATGATCAGGGAATCCATGGAGACAGTGATATGATTAGCGCCTTACAAGATTTGTTTCCAAAGACCTGCCATATACATGGTCTCATTTGATCCTTATAATAGGGCACCTAAGAAGCTGAAAAAAGGGCTTTCCCCAGGGTCACACTACTAGGTTGTGATAGGACTCCTGTAATATTGTGTTGTACATAAGTGCTTTTTCTGTTCTCCAAACCTACCTCTTGTTCCCATTTCTTTCTACTTCTTGTCTCTCTTCTCCTTGTTCTCCTTAGAAAGGAGGCCCTTTGAAGGCAAAGCCAGCTTCACTTAATGATCTTCTACCTAGCTTCTTAATAAAGACATTGATTCTTTCATCAATTAGCAGCATTGGGCAACATAAGAAATAATAACAACATAAGAGATAGAGATCAGGTTCAATGATTTTTTTAGGACCTGGGGAAATGGAACTGAAAAAAGGAAGGAAGGACTTGGTGACAGACTCAATGTGGGTAAAAGAAAATTTAAAATGATTATAAAGTTGTAAACCTGGTGACCGAGAAGATAACAATAATGTTAACAAGAAAAAGGAAGTAAGGAGACAGACCTGGTCTTGGGGAGGAAGCCAGACAGAACCCTCTTAAATGATGTGTCCATTTGAGCTTTCCTTCCCATTTCAAAGCATTGTTAATCCTTGGATCATGTATGCCAGCATATTAATCTCCCTTGCCTATCTAAGGTAGCTAAAGATTGGCCTACGGCCAAAAGGACTTCCTCTACCTTATGTTACAGCACCAACTCCTCCTCAAACATACACAGTCACCATTCTCATAAGGTACACCAGGAACAATACACACAGACACACAGACACACACACAAACACACCTGTCCTACCCCGTCAAGTCTCAGCTTCCTCATCTATAAAATGGGGATACCAGACTTGAGGGTTTCTATCTCCCTTGGTCTCTTTCCTTTCCTTGGCCATTGTTCACAATTTCACTGTCTTTCATCCTTTGCCTAGAGGCAGCTGAATGGCACAGCTCAAACCCAGCCACAGACACTAAATGTATGACACTGGGCAAGCCACCTCACCCTGTTTGCCTGACTTTTTTCAACAATGAAATGGAGATTAATTAACAGTGCCCATCTTGCAAGACTGTTGTGAGGATCATGAAATGATATTTGAGAAGCACTTAGCACAGTGCTCAGTACATAGTAGTATAAGCTGTAAAAATGCTTATTCTTTTCCCCTTCTACTACAACATGCTACCCCCCTCCCAGCCAGTGCAACCTACACCTAAGGCAGCAATTGCCTATTCAATATCCAGGCCATGGACCCATGGCCTCTCTATTTAGAGGACTCCAGAATTTGTAACTTTACTGTTAGAAAACAGTAAAGATAGCTACTCCACTCTGGGAGAGCTTGAGGTGTTCTTCCTATTGAGCAAAAATATGAGACTGTTCCAGTGGTTCTATCTGTGCCCTATATAACACAGCAGTATAACCACAATTATACAACAAGTAAGGATTTCTCAGTCATCATATTTTGACTGCAGTCAAGGATCAACTCTAAGAATTCCTTAGGCTTCTGTTGTTCAGTAATTCAGTTGTGTTTGACTCTTTGTGAGTTGAGGAGCATTGCATGCCAAGCCATTCTATCCTCCACTATCTCCCAAAGTCCATCCAAGTTCATGTTCATTGTTTCCATGACACTCATGGAAATCTCATGCTCTGTTATCCCCTTCTCCTTTTGTCTTCTCCAACATCAAGGTGTTTCTCGTTATGTGGCCAAAGGATTTAAGCTTCAGCATTTGATCTTCCAGTAAATAATCTGAATTAAATAAAACTGATTTGAACTCCTTGCTTTGAAAGGAACTCTCAAAAGTCTTCAACACCACAATCGAAAACATCCTGTGTTTTTAAATGAGCCAACATTCTGTGGCTCTCAGCTATCCTTACAATCCAGCTCTCCCAGCCACACATTGCTCCTAGAAAAGCAGCTATGACTAAAACTTGTTAACATGGTGATGTTTCTGCTTTTTAGTATGCCATCCAGATCTGCCATAGTTTCCCTTCCAAGGAGCAACGTCTTTTAATTTCATGGCTGCAATTGCCACCTGCAGTAATCGCTGAGCCCTGGAATATAAAATCTGTTAATGCTCATGAATAATGCTCAGAAACTGGTAATGGAAGAATGGTTTGAGAGGTAAAAGGCTACTAGCCACATAACAGGATGGTATCAATGAAGCCAGGGGAGAGAAAAAGAGATGCTTCTGAGATCAGCTGATTTTTTTTTTTGACAATTCATAATTTATTTATTTATTTTTTTTAAATTTTTATTTTATTTGCATAACATATGTGTGGGTAATTCTTCAACAATAACCCTTACATAGCTTTCCGTTACAAATTTTTCCCCCCAACTCCCCACCCCTCCCCTAGATGGCAGGATATCCACTACATGTTAATTATGTTAAAATATTGGCAAATCGAATATATGTATACATATTTCCAAACTTATCATTGGTGTGCAAGAAAAATCTTATCTACACAAACGATATATCAGATAAAGGAAACACAATGTAAGCAAACATCAATCAAGGAGTATGAGAATGTTATGTTGTGGTCCACATTTCGCATCCCTCTCTCTGGGTGTATATGGCTTTCTTCAGTGAACAATTGGAGGTGGTTTGAAACATTTCATTGTTGAAGAGAGCCATGTCCATCAGAATTGATCGTCATATAGTACTGTTGTTGCCGTGTATAATGATCTCCTGGTTCTGCTCATTTCACTCAGCATCAGTTCATGTAAGTCTCTCCAGGCCTCTCTGAAATCATCTTGCTGGTCATTTCTTACAGAACAATAATATTCCATAACATTCATATACCATAATTTATTCAGCCATTCTCCAATTGAAGGGCATCTATTCAATTTCCAGTTTCTAGCCACTACAAAAAGGGCTGCCACAAACATTCTTGCACATGTGGGGCCTTTTCCTTCCTTTATGATTTCTTTGGGATATAAGCCCAATAGAAATGCTGCTGGGTCAAAGGGTATGCACAGTTTGATAACTTTTTGAGCATAGCTCCAAATGAGATCAGCTGATTTTAAATCAGTCCTTCAGCATCTAAACCTAAGTCTGTCTTGTTTGCCAACACTTTGCTCAACATGAGGAAAAGGAAGAAGAATGAAGCACAGGGGTTGGTACTGAATTATAGGTGAAATAATTCAGTAAGACTTTCTCCACCAAAGAACTTGTGCAGCACCTATACATTATTCTCTCCATATACATTTTAAAGCACAAATGAACATACAAGTAATAAAATGTGACACCTGTCACAGCAAACAATGTAGAAAATATCTGTCATCTTATATATGGATCCTGTTCTTTTCTTTGAGAAGGTTATGAAAGGAAAAAGCATTATACTTTTCAAAGAAACTTATTTATAGATTAACTAACCACTCTGGGGAAGGGGAAGGGAATAGGGACAGAACAGTGAATACTGAAGATCATGAAATAAGTATATATCCTGCCTAATATTTTAACTATTAATGAGAGAATTGTCATAAGTGCTGTTGTTCAATAGTAACTGAATGACGCTGCAAACCATAGCACACCAATATTGTCCATGGGTTTTCTTTTTCTTTTCCTCTTTTAGTGAATTTAGGCAAACAGGTTAAATAACTTGTCAGGGCTACAAAACCAGCCTGTGTCTGAGGTCACATTTGAACTCGGGTCTCTATCCTCTATCCACTGAACTACCTGGTTACAAAAAACCAAAGGATGTTAAGAGCAATATTTCACAAAATAAGTTCAGTAACATTATCAATGTTACTGAGAAATGACATTTTATTAGCAACACAGGATCTAGTCCCTGAAAACAAAGACATTTGCAGTCTGGCTGAAAAGAAAAGCAATGAAACAGTAGGATAACCTTAATTGCTAACCATAGATTATACTGAGCAGACAGATCCTAACATCATCCCAACAAAGCAAGTCTTCCAACATTTGTCAAAGTCTGGGCTCAATTAATGTAATTTGATCATTAGATGACCATTACTTAAGAGGGTCCAATAAAGTGGAACCTGAAAAGCCACACTGATTACTACTCTTCACAGCAGAAATAGATTTAGTTGTGTTCTTCTGAAACCTTAAAGCTTTATTCTCATTATTGTGTCCTATCAAATTTAAATATGAGTCCAATAAGTTAAGGACAAACATCACATCAGACAACTGAGTGCTTAGTTTATATATTATTCAAGCAAACATTTGGAACATTACATCTATTTACATAGTATACAGAAAAGAACAATGACCTTGTGTCCTTGTTTTGTTGAGGAGTTTTGGGCGGAGGGTTGGTGAATGGTAATGCTTACCTTGGGGTAGCTGGGGGAGTGGATATAAAATACTGGGCCTGGAGTCACGAGGACTCATCTTCATAAGTTCAAATGTGGCCTTAAACAGACCCTGAACAAATCACTATATATCACTATATATATACTATCACTATATATATATATATATGTTTGTCTCAGCTTCCTCATCTATAAAAGGAACTACAGAAGGAAATGGCAAACCATATTAATATATCTGCCATGAAAACCCCATGAGTTCACCAGTCAACAACTGAATAATACTGGACTGGATAGAATTGGCAGCCATAAAATCATAACTGGAAGGGCCAAAGAGGTCAATTATTTTAACTCATTCAGTTTTCAAAGATGGAAGAATAGTTCTCCCTATCCAGTGTAGAAGTGCAGAGTCCACTCTGCAATCAAGCCCCTCTTATCTGAGCTAGTTTATCCCTCCTTAGGTCACCTAGTTTCCACTTTCCCCACCTTCAGCCACAGGGTTCACCACACAGGTAAAAAAAAAAAACCTTGAGAACTATATTTATGTTATAGAATGAGGGTTGATTTTATGAATCTATTATTATATTATGATTATTATATGATTACTGTGGTTTTATGATTATTATATGATTACTGTGATTTTATGATTATTATGTTTATTGTGATTTTATGATTATTATGATATGATAAACTGAAAAAGAAATTAGAGGTAGAAAAGGGATAACACTGGAAGAAGAGGAAAAGGAGGCAAAATAAGGGAAATTACATCACATGTAAAGGCAAAGAAAACCTATAATGATTGAGGGGAGAAAAGGGAGGGGAATGAGAATTGGGTTAATCTCCATCTCATCAGATTTGGCTCAGAGCAAAATAGTAGGAAGGAGGGAAAGGGGATAAGAAAGAGAAAAGCATAAGCTAGGGTAAATAAGATGGCAGGAAATACAGAATTAGTTATTTTAACTGTGAATGTGAATGGAATGAACTCTCCCTTAAAGCAGAAGCAGATAGCAGACTGGATTAAAAACCAGAATCCAACAATATGTTGTCTACAAGAAACACATCTAAAACATAGAGATACATACAGGGTGAAGGTAAAAGGTTGGAGCAGAATCTATTATGCTTCAGGTGAACAAAAAAAAGCAGGGGTAGCAATCCTGATCTCAGACCAAGTAAAAGCAAAGATAGACTTCATTAAAAGAAACAAAGAAGGAAATTATATCTTCCTAAAGGGTACCATAGATGATGAAGCAATATCAATACTAAACATATATGCACCAAGTGGTATAGCATGGAAATTCCTAGAGGAAAAGTTCAGAGAGATGCAAGAAGAAATAGACAGCAAAACTATAATAGTGGGGGATCTCAACCTCCCTCTCTCAGAACTTGATAAATCAAACCACAAAATAAATAAGAAAGAAGTTAAGGAGGTAAACAAAATGTTAGAAAAGTTAGGTATGATAGATCTATGGAGGAAATTAAATGGAGACAGAAAGGAGTTTACTTTTTTCTCAGCAGTCCATGGAACATACAAAAATTGACCATGTGTTAGGACACAAAAACCTCAAAATTAAATGCAGGAAGGCAGAAATAATAAATGTATTTTTTTCAGATCATGACGGAATAAAAATCACATGCAATATAAGGCCAGGAGAAAATAGACCAAAAACCAATTGGAAACTAATTTTATCCTAAAGAATGAGTGGGTGAAACAACAAATTACAGACACAATTACTAATTTCATCCAAGAGAATGACAATAATGAGACAACATACCAAAATTTGTGGGATCTCTAGAGAAAGAGAAAATCAATGAATTGGGCTTGCAACTAAAAAAGCTAGAGAAAGAACAAATTAAAAACCCCCAATCAAATACCAAACTTGAAATCCTAAAAATAAAAGGAGAGTTTAGTAAAATTCAAAGTAAAAAAACTAATGAATTAATAAAACTAAAAGTTGGTTTTATGAAAAAACCAACAAAATAGATAAACCTCTAGTTCATTTAATTAGAAAAAGGAAAGAGGAAAATCAAATTGTTAGTCTCAAAAATGAAAAGGGAGAACTTTCCACCAATGAAGAGGAAATTAGAGCAATAATCAGGAGTTACTTTGCCCAACTGTATGCCAATAAATTTGATAACCTAAGTGAAATGGAGGAATATCTACAAAAATAGATTGCCCAGATTAACAGAAGAGGAAATAAATTACTTAAATAGTCCCATTTCAGAAGAAATAGAACAAGTCATTAATCAACTCCCTAAGAAAAAATCCCCCGGACCAGATGGATTTACATGTGAATTCTACCATACATTTAAAGAACAATTAACTCCAATATTATATAAACTATTCGAAAAAATAGGGAATGAAGGACTCCTACCAAACTTTTATGATATAGACATGGTACTGATACCTAAACCAGGTAAAACAAAAACAGAAAGAAAATTATAGACCAATCTCCCTAATGAATATTGATGCAAAAATCTTAAATAAAATATTAGCAAAGAGATTACAGAAAATCATTCCCAGAATAATACACCATGACCAAGTAGGATTTATACCAGGAATGCAGGGATGGTTCAATATTAGGAAAACTATTAACATAATTGACTATATTAATAACCAAATTAACAAAAAACATATGATAATCTCAATCGATGCAGAAAAAGCATTTGATAAAATCCAACATCCATTCCTATTAAAAACATTAGAGAGTATAGGAATTAAAATAGTCGGTAGCATCTATTTAAAACCATCAGCTAGCATCATATGTAATGGTGATAAACTGGAACCATTCCCAATAAGATCAGGGGTGAAACAAGGTTGCCCACTATCACCATTACTATTCAATATTGTATTAGAAATGCTAGCCTTGGCAATAAGACAAGAAAAAGAGATTAAAGGAATTAGAGTAGGTCATGAGGAAACCAAATTATCACTCTTTGCAGATGATATGATGGTCTACTTACAGAACCCTAGAGAATCAACTAAAAAACTATTAGAATTAATCCACAACTTTAGCAAAGTTGCAGGATACAAAATAAATCCACATAAATCATCAGCATTTTTATACATCACCAACAAAATGCAACAGCAAGAGAAACAAAGAGAAATTCCATTCAAAATAACTATCGATAGCATAAAATATTTGGGAATATATCTGCCAAGGGAAAGTCAGGATCTATATGAGCAAAACTACAAAACACTCTCCACACAAATAAAGTCAGATCTAAACAATTGGAAAAACATCAAGTGCTCTTGGATAGGTCGAGCGAATATAATAAAGATGGCAATGCTACCTAAATATCTATTTAGTGCTATACCAATCAAATTCCCAATAAATTATTTAACTGACCTAGAAAAAATAACAAAATTCATCTGGAAAAACAAAAGGTCAAGAATTTCAAGGGAATTAATGAAAAAAATGCAAATGAGGGTGGCCTCTCTGCACCAGATCTAAAACTATATTATAAAGCAGTGATCACCAAAACCATTTGGTACTGGATAAGAAATAGAGTAGTGGATCAGTGGAATAGGTTAGGTTCACAGGACAAAATACTCAATGACAATAGTAATCTAGTGTTTGATAAACCCAAAGACCCCAGTTTTTGGGATAAAAACTCACTATTTGACAAAAACTGCTGGGATCATTGGAAACTAGTATGGAAGAAATTAGGCATTGACCCACACCTAACACCATATACCAAGATAAGGTCAAAATGGATTCATGATCTAGGCATAAAGAATGATATGATAAACAAATTAGAACAATGTAGGATGGTTTACCTCTCAGACCTGTGGAGGGGGAAGGAATTTGTGACCAAAGAAGAACTAGAGGTCATCATTAATCACAAAATAGATAAGTTTGACTATATCAAGTTAAAAAGTTTTTGTACAAACAAAATGAATGCAGACAAGATTAGAAGGGTAGCAGTAAACTGGGAAAATATTTTTACATCCAAAGGATGTAAATTTATCCATCTCCAATGGATAAATGGTCAAAAGATATGAACAGACAATTTTCAGATGAAGAAATTGAAACTATTTCCAGTCACATGAAAAGGTGCTCCAAGTCACTATTGATCAGAGAAATGCAGATTAAGACAACTCTGAGATACCACTACACACCTGTCAGATTGGCTAAAATGACAGGAAATAATAATGATAACTATTGGAGGGGATGTGGGAAAACTGGGACACTGATACATTGTTGGTGGAACTGTGAACGGATCCAACCATTCTGGAGAGCAATTTGGAGCTATGTTCAAAAAGTTATCAAACTGTGCATACCCTTTGACCCAGCAGTGTTTATACTGGGCCTATATCCCAACGAGATTTTAAAGGAGGGCAAGGGACCCACATGTGCAAAAATGTTTGTGGCAGCCCTTTTTGTAGAAACTGGAAATTGAAAGAATGCCCATCAATTGGAGAATGGCTGAATAAGTTGTGGTATATGAATGTTATGGAATATTATTGTTCTGTAAGAGATGACTAACAGGAAGATTTCAGAGAGGACTGGAGAGACTTGCATAAACTGAGACTGAGTAAAATCAGCAGAACCAGGAGAACATTATACACAGCAACAAGACTATACGATGATCAATTTTGATGGACATGGTTCTCTTCAACAATGATGTGATTCAAACCAGTTGTTCAGTGATGAAGATAGTCTTATACATCCAGAGAGAGGCCTGTGGGAACTGAGTGTGAACCACAACACAGCATTTTAACGCTTTCTGTGAATATTTCCATGCATTTTGTTTTCCTTCTTAGGTTGTTTTTTCTTCTTCTCTTTCTAGATCTGATGTTTCTTGTGCAGTAAGATAACTGTATAGATATGTATATATGTATTGTATTTGTCATATAATTTATGCTATTTAGCATGTATTGGATTACCTGTCATCTGGGGGTGGGGGGTGGGGGGAAGGAGGGGAAAAGCTTGGGAAAAAAAAGTTTTTGCAAAGGTTAATGTTGAAAAATCACTCATATGTTTTGTAAATAAAAAGCTTTATATATATTAAAAAAAATAAAATAAAAAATGCTAGTTACTATCAACATCTAGTTCATAATAATACCAAAAAAGTTTTGTATCTAGTTAATCAAATTTTTTAAAAGGGAGGGAATATTAGAGGGAATTTTATGAACCTACCAAAATGATCTGTAGTCCTGAAACTGAATGTTTACACATTTATAGCTATAAACCCCCCACACACACCTCTGCTGCCATCTAAACTGAAATTTAAGATTCAAAAATAAGAGAATTCTGGGAAGGCATGGTTTTTAATTAGTTTTTAATATATAAAAGCTACCCATATTGTTGACTGGTTATATCCTCTGCATTTAAATTGCAAAGCCAAATAATATAAAACAAAAACAGACAAGATCATAGATCATAGAAAGGGGGAGGGGTTCCAGAATTCTCTAGTCAAACTGTGTTTGCCATTTGCCAATTTCACTGACAACCATCTTTATCACTGGGTATAAAATAAAAGAGGGTACCTCAGCCAGACAAATGTTAGCCAATGTGAAGAACATTTCACTGTTTCTAAATACCTTCAGAAAGGAGGTTAATCTGAAACCTTTGCTCCAGGTTTTCACTGTTTTGGGAGAAAATACATTCCAAGTTTTGCATGAAGCAAACTAAAGGACTGTCCCATTAATTCCACATAAGGTAAATGCTTCATTTCCACAATGTCACTTTTAAGAACATAACAAAGGGCACCAAACTTTGTCTTTTGCCAGTGGATGGGTTTGGTCAAATCTCCATTGCTGGATTACATTCCTGGCTGAGCTTCATCTAATACTCCTAAGACTAATGAAGTTGGGGGGGGGGGGGAGTGCTGGGCAGTATTGAGGCACTCGATACCATTTTTATACTATTTTAGCAAGTTTCCTGGGCTCTAAGTCCTTCCTGTGTGAGCAACCTGTTACAGTCAAGATTATGAGAACAATGTAGAGACACTGGTCCTGGTAATTTTTCTCACAATTTGCTAGAAATAAATGAATTCTCTCATTCTAAATTTCTAAATTTATGCCAATCACTCCCTGCCATTGAAAAACACTTTCAAGATGAATTAATTCTTTTTAATACTGCTTCTGGTGACAGGAACCAAAGCATCTTACTTAGCACACTGCTAAGCACACTTCTCACACAGATGTTTGGGATGGAAAACTGCTGACAGTGAAGGAAACATTGCCAAAATGCAATGTTCAGCTTAGTGACATTATCAGAGCAGCTTATATAGCAAGCCTCAGCTTCCTGACTTGTGTGAAAGAGGTATTTCCCAAATTTACTTAAGCAGCATCCTAAATTCTAATGGCCATACATACTCCTACAGTAGTAAAACTCTGCTCATTAAAACACAGACTGGAGATTGTTGAAGGCTAGGTCTGATTCAGGCTGCTCTGGCATTTCACATTTGGAAATAGCCTCAAATGAGATACTCATAGAGCACCCAACATTTGAAAGTTTACTTAGTCATAGTATGGGAAGGACCTTTGGTAAAGATGCAGCATTGATTCACCAGGCTTCCCTGCCAGGGTGTTCCTCTGGCCAGACTACTGAAGGAAGCAGCTCCTGGCTCCTCATATGCTGACTAAACCCACTACGAAACTATTATCTCTAGTCTGAGTCTTAGTCCTGAGTGACTTAAGACATTAACACTCTAAAAAACTAAAACTAGTCCATGTGGTAGATATTGCTCCAAATACAGTTTTCTACCACTTACCAGAAACTACTGTTCTGAATTATGACAGGTTCAACCAAGCAGAAAATGAATCTAAATACATGAACAGCTTTTCTTTATAATACTCAAGCTTCTCCACGTATATCAATGACAACGATTTGTTTTATTGCTAGAAAAGTAAAAGGCATGCAATACAACCATACACATTAGTCCTGGTAAACAGATCCAAGGACTAAAAAATTAAACTATACTGAAAAGAAATCAGAATGTGGATATACTGTCTATGTAATTAAATCCCACATCAATATATCTAAGTCAAAACAAAAGTGGTAACCTACTTTATTAATTTCTTCCCAGATTCCTGTTGCTCATTAGCATCAAATGAATCACTGCTGGTAAGATAGAGGGATTTATTACTAAAAATAATAGAACCTCATTTAATTCAGACTTTATTCATCTGGAGTTCAACTGGGATACAATTTAACATTTGCTTAATTAGCCACTTCCTATTGCAGATTTGAAGAAGAGAGTGGAAAAAAAGTTTCATATATTTAAAAGCAATCTTTCCAGGGGGAAACATAATTGATAATAAACAATTGATGCAGTCTTATTTATTTACAAAAGTATCTTCCTTAAGGGTTCCAAAAAGCAAATTCCATCAGTCAAGTATGACATGCATTTATTTTTAAGTATTCTGTACTTTAATATCCAAGTATAGTTCAGTTATTCATTAATTCAATAGGTCTGTGTCCTTCTCTCCTCCATCCCACCTCAATTAGTATGGAATAATCACCATATTCTCTAAGTAGTTTACAGGCTAGTAAAAAAAGTAAAAAAACCCAATCCTCACTAACTTCTCAGGCAGCAGACAACAGCTCAACACAAAATAGTCAAATGAACATGGTTCAAACCAGCCTCCAGGTATGGATTATTTTTTTTTTTAAACTTTAACTGCCATGTCACTTAAGGAAAAACTGCTCTAGTGAAGGCATTACTCTCAGCAATCCAAGCCAAAAGGAAATGGGAAGTCCTTGGTCCCATCTTCAAATGTAATTTCATTCATTCACTCACATAATTCAGGAGATCTTTGTAATCAACAACACCCAGCTGCCACCTGTGCTAATCTCAGCATCAAGTTACAGAGTATTATCAGGCAGAAGGTTCTTTTTAAGAGGTGAAAAGGAAGCTTAGAACTAAAAGGGCATTTCCATGAGAAATAGAAGAAAAAGGACTCATGTAATTTTTTTTAAAATCATTATCATTAATTCCCTATTGTTTACCATGTGATTTTTTTTTGGGGGGGGGGCCCTAAGGACTACGTATACCAATAATTCATTAATCTATTAAAGTCATCAACTTTCAAGTTTGGGTCTAGTTTTGAGATACCCCCAGAATTGAGAACTTCCTTACAGAAGTCCTGCAGATATGAAATCATTTTTATTTGGTACAGTATGCCTGTACCAAATTTTAGGAGGAAATTTAAGTAAAAAGAATCATTTGTCTACTTTGCTCCAAGGATTCTTGGTGTGATTCAGTTTTGTCGTTATTTGTATACTTGTACAATACAGTGCTATATCCTGTCCTAGACTAATGAGGATAGGGAGAGGTCCCTGAGAGATTAAGAGAATCTAGGACCTCTTTTATGTTCCTCTGCTGACTGCTTCAATATCAATCAATCAACACTTATTAGGTACCTACCGTGATCCAGTCACATTGCTAGACATTGGGAGATTCAAAGACAAAGGGGGTACAGTTTCTCTCTGGCTGCTATTTAAAGTTCAGGACAGGTAAGGAAACAAGGGCATCAGCATCCTACCCTTCAATCTCAAACTCATCCAGAGTAGATGACTGAATTCTAAGGATTACTACTGTATTAATCGTTCCCATCAGAAGACAGAATTTGAAAAAAAAAATAGCAAAGATAGGAGCTAGAAAAAAAGCAATTATGTCTGAAGAAAAGAAAAAAAGAAGGGAGAATGAAAGACCACATAAGAATGACTTTGGGGTGGGGATGCACTAGAGACAAGAAAGCCTCTTTTTCAGTCATAGGTCTATAATTAGTATTAATGGAAACAGTGACATTAATCTAATTACAGAAGTAATAATATTCAGTTAAGGGATAAAGACAAATTGAGGAAACTTTCAGTACATTTTCTTTCTGTTATATTAAGAATCTGAAGAATCATTTATTACTTCTATAGACATAGAAATAACAATTTAATTAAAACAAAACTAGAGAAGAGTGAAACAATTACAGATCTGGGCTTGAGCTCCAGCAACAACACTTTACATGGATGACTTTAGCCAAATCACTTTACCTTTTAATCTATAAAATGAGCACTACAAAGAGAGGCAGTGTCGCAGAAAGAGAATGCAATTAGAAATTGAGAAACCTTGTGTTTCCAATTCTTCCTGGCTATGTGACATTAAGGAAATTACCTAAGTTCTCTGAACCTCAGAGAACCTCAACTATCTCATCTTTAAACTGGGGGTGCTACCTGCCCTAGCTTTAACTAACAGGACTAAAGTGAAAATCCAACAAGATAATGTATAACATTGTTTGAAAGAACTTTGATGGGGCAGCTAGGTGGCTCAGTGGATAGAGCACCAGCCCTGAAGTCAGGAGGACCCGAGTTCAAATTTGGTCTTAATGTTCTCTAGCTGTGTGACCCTGGGCAAGTCACTTAACCCTAATTGCCTGAGCAAAAAGAAAAAAAAAAAAAGAGCTTTGAAATCTATAAAGCTTTAAAGATACAAAGATATTATTATTGGAGTGTAATGGAGAAAGGGTTGGACTCAGGTCCAAATCTGGTTTACTAACTGTGTGATACTAAGTAACTTGATCTTTCTTAAGACTTTCTTCAAAGGGGAGAAGACTGTTATTACCTGTCTCACTGAGTTGCTGTAAAGATAAATACAAGATGCAAAGGACTTTACAAATATGACAGCAGTTAATAATAGTGGTAATAGTAGTAATACTGTAGTTAAAATATATAATACTGCACTGAAGGACAAGTGATGAATTCATAAATGTCAGAAAATTTCCCAAATCACAGTGAATTCAAGAATGGAATATTTTTTTTTTACATGATACACCCTCCCCCAAAGAAAAATAAAACAGAAAAGCAATCTATGACAACCATGATAACAGACTTAAATATACAACACAAGGAAGGTAATGGAGTAGGGAAGATCTATGTTTTAATAACCTTTTAGCACCCATAAACACATATTGGTTTTATTATTAAATATAAAATGGCATTAACATGCTTTCCAGCCAAAATACACTTTAATAAATATTTCTAAAGTCAAGTATCTGCAAGTCACGAACACTGCTCAAATCTAAGAGAAATATTACGATGGCTGTTTACAATCCTAAATCAGTTATTTGGACCCTTTTTATTTTTTCATCTTCATCAAAATGGAAACCATGTGAATGGAAAATAATCTTTTGTAGCCAGTCATGTGCTCCAGCTAACAGCAAAACATAAAGGGAACCAGATTCCTCTCTGTTAATTTTACTCCACTTCAAGGTGAATTAACAAAAGGCATACCAACTTTTCAGTTTGCTATGACTGCAGATATGATATTGAAGAACATAGCTGCAAAAGCATGAATATTTGTAACTAAAGGAGTCCCTTATGCAAATCCAACAGCACTTAGGAAACAGAATATGCACCATCAGAAAAGTCTAACGATAAAACTATGGTAAAGAATTTTTTTCTATCCTAAACACTATAATATCCAGCATGAAGATGACTTGCTATTTTAGTGGTAGTGTCTTATCTCATGTATGAACCATATTCTCATGGGGGAGGATAAATAACCAGTTATACAGGATTAGATTATTTTTTCCTCATTCATTCTATCCATCTGTAAAATGGAAAAAATGAAAAAGATGTAAACTTTTAGTAAAAGCTCAAAATGGGGGAAAAAATCAGTTATGCTGAATTAATCAAACACCTGTCATTGCGATTCTAATACAAAAATACTTTAGAAATTTCATAAGTTTTTTAAAAAAATTTTGATTATTTTGCACAAATAAAATTAGATCATCTTCAATAAGGGGGAAAATGAGTAAGAAAAATCTTTGTAACAAATAAAATAAAAATTTGAAATCCAAGATATAAACAACTAACCAAAAATCCAAGAAAAATCATTACCTCATAGAAAGGCTCTATAGACACCAAAATATTTATCAGCACTTTTTGTGGTAGGAAAGAACTGAAAACAAAGTAGATGCATCGTAAGTGGGAAACAATTTAACAAAATTTGGTACATGAATGCAAATGAATAGTGATAAATGAAGTGAAAGTGGTAAATGAAATGAATACAGAAAAGCATGAGAAGACATGAAATAATGTTAAGTGAAGTAAGAAGAGCCAGGAAAATAATATAACATAATGCCTCTAACAATGAAAATGGAAAAAGCAACAACAAAATAACTGAGATTGGATGTTGCAAACTTGGTCCTAAAAGAGAAATGAGACATTATAGTCTACTGGGGCAGAGTGTTATCAAGAGCAGGATTGGTTTTTTTTCAGTATGTTGAGATTTTTGCCTTATTTTCCTTCTTCCTCTTTTTCTTTCTTTTTAAAAAAAATTCTTTGTTACTTATAACAAAGCTCTCTGGGAGGGGGGATGGAAAATATAGGAGAAAATCTAAGTGACAGAAAGACATCAAAGTCTGTTTAAACATTTGAAACCAAAAAATCATTCCTAGAAAAGAACCACAAGAAAAGATCTCTGTAGTCAACTAATTTGACAGGACTTACCCAAAACCAGATAATATCAGAGTTGTATCTCAAATTCATACGGCTTTTCCATTGTATCACACAAACTTCTAATTCTTATTCCAAGTCCTTTCAGATATTTGTTATTTCAAATTTACAAATATTTTTCCTATATGCCACCTACACACACTGTTTCTCCCACCCCATGCAACTACAATCGTCTCTTCCAAACTGAGAAACATTTTCCTGCTATTGTCACATGGCAGTGGATGTACTTTACCAGGCTGGTTGTGCAATGCTAATTGGGTGGGTCACAAGAAGGATATAAGACTGGGATAGGTGAGATGCAGATGAAGCAATACCCTTTTAAATGTTCATAGGATCACATACTGAGAGCTGGAAGGAGTTTAGAGGTTACCTAGCTCAATCTAATTTTACAGATGAGGATTCCCAGAGAGGTTAAGTGTTGCTGGCAAATTGCACAGCCAAGAATTGAAGTCAAATTCTTTGGCTTCAAATCAAGTGAGGTTTTTCTTCCCCTCATTGGGAAGGCCTTTGTAATGGCTTTATTCATTAAATAATTATTCTAACTATTACATTTCTGTAAAGTTTTAAGGTTAACAGTATTTTTCTCCTAACTTACCAATAAATGGATTACTCACAGAGCCCAATAGCATCACATGAGCACTTCTGATTCCAAACAAGACCAGTGTTCTTCCCAAAAGTACCATTTTACCTCTCAAAACTATTCAATTAAAACTCTGTGGGTGTCAGTCTATTTACAAAGGCAAATATACAAGAATTGTTTGGTGTTAAAATTGCTTCTTCAACTAATATTTTTCGAAAAATGTGGACTTACATTGCAAATAAACTCCATTACTCAATCCTTAACTTTCCCATTTAAAAACTGCTTACTCTCCAGATCTCCACCACTTTGGGGAACACTAAAGTCACCTATGAGAAAAATGAGGCATCCCATACAGTGGAGACACTTTGCAGTATGTACACCTAGCAAACATTTCTATGCCTTTGCTTAGTCACAGAGGTGGTGCCATTTCCATTGAAGGAGGTATCACAACTGCTTGATGAAAATCACTCAGATGATTCAGTATAGTACAGTCTCTAGATACAAGCCATGTTCCAACCCTCTTTTTGAAGGCCAGGTTAGTTTAGGAGGAATGGCAAAGAAAATGTAATTCTATTTGCACAGTGCCTCCTTTCCCTCAAAAAACAAACAAAACTAAAACCATAGAATTTTGCAGCCAGAAGGGACATTTGAGATATTATTTTATTCAGTTTATTTTTTTCAGGGCTTGAAATTTCCTAAGTGTGAAAAACACCTGGTGAAAGAAACTTTCTCTACCAACTCAGGAGACAGCATGGCACAGGTGGCCTTGGCATCAGAAAGTTAAGAAGCATTGGGTTCAAGTTTTTAACTCTGATACATGCATTCTGTGGGAGGGAAAGAAGAGATTTTATGTATGTGTGTGTGTGTGTGTGTGTGTATGTATACACACACATAAACAGGTAAATAACTTTAAAAGGTAATTTTAGAGAGGAGAGGACACTGTAAATGAGGAATCAAGAAATCTTAGTTAAGAAAGTTGTTGGTTCAGTTTTTGCAGTCATGTCAAATTCTTCATGATCCCAGCTGAGGTCTTCTTGGTGAAGATCCTCAAGTAGTTTGCCATTTCCTTCTCCAGCCCATTTTACAAATGGGCAGAGTTAAATGATGTGTCCAGAATCACAGTTACTAAGTGTCTGAGGTCAGAGTTGAAGTCAGGAAGATTCATCTTCCTGACTTTAGCCCAGGCATCCTATTCAGTGTGATACCTAGTTGCCTTTAGTAAATGGCACCAATCACTCAATTTATTAAGCACCACTGGAGCTTAGCCATGAAAGAAGAAAAGGACCTAAGAGTCAGAAGTGAAAGCAGAGTATATTCTAGGGGTAGAGGCTAATGGGGGTAGGGTAGGAGGGGAAGACCTGAGAAACACCATGAAGATTCTGGATGGAATGCTGAGCTCAGGAAGAAGCAGGCTAGTTTAGCAGGAACATATGGTGTTTATAGAGCAGTATTGTGAAAT
Source organism: Myrmecobius fasciatus (assembly GCA_023553655.1). Taxonomy (NCBI): domain Eukaryota; kingdom Metazoa; phylum Chordata; class Mammalia; order Dasyuromorphia; family Myrmecobiidae; genus Myrmecobius; species Myrmecobius fasciatus. The sequence goes on from JAJPUD010005804.1 coordinate 30,786, forward strand.
GAGTCTCAAAAAGTTTGTAAGAACCAGATGGTAAAGGGTTTTTAATGCCAGGTTGAGAATTTTATATTTTGTCCTAGAGGATCTGATAGTGATTTTTAATAAGGTGAATGAAAATGGTCAAATCTGTGTTTTAGGAAAATTACTTTGGCAACTGTGTAAGGGGATGGATGAACTGAAGATAAGGGATTGGATCCAAGGAGGCTACTCTAAGAAGGAATGAGGAATCAAATTAGGATAGTAACCAGACAAATAGAGAAAAGGGGTCAAATTCCAGAGTCTAAGGGATGAGTAATAATTACAAAGTCATTTAGATGTACTTTGTTATCCCTATAAATTTGGACACAGTAGCAAACTCACAAAAATGTATTTGCAGAGAAAAATAGGCTGATTATGCAAAGAAAAAGTAAGCAATGGGAGGGTGGGGGGGAGAGAATAGAGATCCTTCCTAGCTCTGATTACTGACATTGTAATGATGTGACAGTAATGTTTTGTTTTGTTTTAAGCCAAAAAACACAAAGTTACCTTTTGTCTTACCACAGTAGATGTACGTGGATCTACTGACAAATTATGGCTTTCCTGTTGAAGATTGGCTGACACAAATAAGTCACACTTTGTTACAAAAAGAAAAAAAGGTTACTTCTACAAGCTAGTTCCTGATGAAAGGGGATATTCCCACATTCTTAATTTTCAAGCATAACTGAGTTAGAGAAGATTATTAGACTCTGACAAATAACTAGTTATGGTGAATGACTAGTTAGAATATTATGTTTACCTACCCACCCAATTTTTCTCCAGTCTAAAATTAATTACACTGATTTTTAGATTATTGGTTGGTAGATTATGCTGTTGGTACAAAGGAATATTGTCTATTAGTTATGGTAAGGGGAAGATGTATTTTCCCAATCAAATTAATGAGTTTTCTGAGTAAGTTGAGGCATTTCCACCCCAGAATTCAATTTCCTCTGTAATTTCTGTTGGGGTTAAGCAAAAGGAGGTATTTTAGTATCAACTTCAAATACTTTGCACCGATGAATGACCCCATAACTCCGTACTTTTCTATCGATACAGTAGTCTGTTGCCATAGACAAGCTCTTCTCTGAGCTGAGCTAGGCAAAATGGGGACATTTTATAACCTCTCACATTGGACTGAGAAGACAAAAAAATAAGGTGGTTCACAGTGAGAAGACAGATGACTTAGAGTTGAGTCAATGGGATAGAGTAACTGGGTTATGGTTGGAATATTCTGGGAAAAGGTAACAGGCTAATTAATCTACATCAAGTTGAATAGGTGTTTTCCACTGTGGTGCCTAGAGGCAAAATGGTTTTCCATGGAAAAGAATTTCTCATAGTCAGGATAGCACCCAAAGTCCTCTACAGCAATGCTCTAATAAGTGATACAATTAAAATACCATTTATCTGAATTAAAGCAATGCACACAAGTTATAAGGAGTTTAAATGATATAAAGAAAACAAGAGAAGTGGACTGTCTCCCTAGAGGACCACTAGTTAGAAGATGTTTTGATGCCCTTGCCTGGGGAGGGGGGGAGGGTCCCCCACCCTAGAGGCAGCTGGGAAGCCAGCACAGTGAATAAAGGGTCTGTAGTCAAGAAGACAAGCTCAAATTCAGCTTCAAACAGTAATGTGAGCCTGGGCAAGTCACTTAACTTCAACTGTAAACTGGGGAAAATAATAGCATCTACCTTGCAGGATTGTTGCAAAGATCAATGGGACATTTATAAAGCCGTTTGGCACTTCAGCAAAGTGCCTGACACATAGTAGATGCTTAATGTTCATTTCTTCCTGCCCTAGCCCTTGGAATTTAGATCTGCTTCCTTAAGGACCAGTATGTCACTATCTCTTTAATGCATTTTCCAATCCCCTTAGTGGTTAAAAACATTCTTTCTTATGGAGGTTGTATAGTGAATATAGTACTGGATTTGGAATTAAGAAGACTAGGTTCAAATTTTCCTTCTATTTAACTAGCTATGAGACTATGATTATGTTTCGTAAATTCTCTAAGCCAGTTTTCTCATATGTACAATAGGAATAAGAATAAATTTTCATTTTCCTCTATTCCTTATTTCACCAGGCTATTGGAGCTAAATAGCCTATGTAAAGAGCTTTTCATGTGTATGTGCTTGATTCCCACCTCAGTACAATGTATAAGTCCCAAAAGTCAGAGTCTGCTTATTTTGTCTTTGTATCCCTAAGATCTAACACTTCACCTAAAATATATTAAAGTTTAATAAATGTTTACTGTTGCCAAGCTGAGAGCATCTAAAGGAAGGTAAGAAGAAAGGTGAAGAGCCTCAAGTTCATGCCAAGTAAGATGTCTGAAGGACTTAGGGGTAAATTCAACTTGGAGAAGACTTATAGGGAAAAGAGATGTCTTCATGTATTTGGCTTAAGTATACCTGCCTCTAAGTCATTCTCCTTTCTCAAGGAATCCAAAATCTGGTTTGCCATCTTCCTCTCCTCTCCAGTTCCTGCCCTTATACTAGAAAGCTTTAACATTTACATAAAAACTTCCTAGGAGAACCTCCAACTCCTCCACCCTTCATTTTAGTTCCTCTCTCATCTTGACTATCATTGACTATTTCAACTCTATGATTGACTTCTACTCTATAATCTCTTCCCCCTTGTCTTATTCTTGTCATCTGTTGCCAACCTCAATCTTAGTTTACTCCCACTATATGCCTTTTTGCTCCTACATATAACTGTTGAACTTTAAAGGAAGTAACACAACTATGCTAACTATATATATATATATATATGTATATATATTATAAATGCATATAATCCACTTCAAAATTGGGTTCACACTATAGCAAGACAATCTTTTTAATCTTTCCTAACTGATTCTCAATCTGAAGCTATTTCACACCTCCTCCCTTCCACCAGGCTGAGGACCTTGTCTTTTGGAAAAAGTGAGGGCAGCATTTGAGAAAAACTTATCTTCTCCCAATCTGTTCACCTCCTTCACATAATATCCAACTCTCTCCATCTTCCCAAGAATCTGACTTTCTCTTTGTTAAGGCTAGCCTCTCTTCCTGTATTGTGATCTTCCACTACTATCTTCAAACATCCCCAAGTCTCCCAAAATTTTTTTTTTCTTTTTTTGGATGCAATTGGGGTAAATGACTTGCCCAGGATCACACTTACTTAGCAGTAAATTATGTGTGTGAGGCCAGATCTGAACTCAGGTCCTCCTAACTCCAGGGCTGGTGCTCTATCTAGATGTCTCTAGTCTCCCCAATTCTTAATAAATTCATTTCCTTGGAACCACCATTCTTCAAGCTGATATCCCATATCTCTCCTCTCTTTTCCAAAAGAGATAAAGTTACCTAAACTTACCACCACTTCCTCTCTTCTCATTCACTCAAATCAGTTTCTGATTTCTGACACCACTGTCAACTGAAGCTGTTTTCTTAAAAATGAATAATAATTTCTTAATTTAAATTCTGTAATGGTCTTTTCTCAGTCCTCAACATGTCTACTGCATTTGACACCACTGATCATCCTCTTCACCTATCAGTTTACTTTGCTAGTTCATCATCCATATCATGTCTCTTCATGGATATTCACTAGGTTTTATCCTAGGCCCCTTTCTCTTTTCCCACTCCTGGAACTCTCTCCTGGGTGTTTTAACCCCAGGGATCCCATCGGTTTAACTAGCATGTCTATTCATATTTATATATCCACAGCTACAGTTTCTCCTCTGAACTTCAACAACTGTCTATCGAATATTTAAAAAGATCAGAGGAAGGTGCTCAGAGCTTTGAGTGGATCCTTTTTGAAGGATTTAGTGAAGGATAGGGACAAAAATAGAACAGAATGGAAAAGATATGGATGAACTCAAGCAGGGTGAAATATAAAGGAGGGATCCCTCCTGGATGAGATCAAGGATCAAGTCTTCAATTCAAAGATCAAGTATTCAATACCTCCCGATTCAAACATTTTGGAATTCTGAGGAAAATCAATCTTGGACGTTCTAGTGATTTTTCCAAGGTCACCTTACTAACAGTGGTAGAACTGGGGCTGGCACCAGGCCTGGATTCCTGCAGCCTAGTCTTTTCTTCATTACAGCAAGGTCATTATGTGGTAGAGGAAAAGAAATTAATTGCATAGTCGTTAACCTCCTCCCTCACTCCCTTTTTAAAATTAAATTTTATTTTCAAATATCAAACATTTAACACATACATACACATACACATATATTTTATTGATTATGTTCAAAAATGTGCTCCATTCTGCAAATTAGTTCTTTATCTGTTGGTCAGGCTCTTTTCCTTTCTTCTAGATAAGCTCTGCCTAAATTTTCATGTCTTCAACTGTCTTCATCTCTTCTAGTTGTAATCTCCCTATGTTTTTCTAGGCAGTATCCTAGGCTATCCCCTACCTAGGATAGCCCAATGAATAATAAAGGAATCTATAGAAAAGCTCTCTGCTAACTAGTGGCAACTGCTGAGTTAGCATACTTCAGTAAATGAAACACAAGTCTCCTGTCAGAAATCACAAATTCCTCAACTGGAGTAGGATAATGTAATAATCATGCAATTAAGTAACTCTTTCACCTAAAAATAGCTCCATATAACAGAAGGGAAGAACTGACAGCAGTATTTTCATCAGACTGCAAGCTCCTTGAGAGTAGGAATTCTCTTTAGCCCCTATTTGTACCCCTATACCTTACTTAGCACACTGCCTGGCACCCAAGTAGGCACTTAATGTTTACTGATTGATGAGTTGATTGCCCCTACTGCACAGTTCAAATCATGAATACAACCAGGATATTAACATTCAATGGAAAACTTTGGACATAAACTCATAAGAATCTCCCCAAAATTAGCCACCAAGTATTTCAGTAATCTCCTATGAGGGGGGGAAGGGAGAGGGGGAGAGAAGGGGAGAAAGAAGGGGGGGAGAAGAGAGAGAGATGAGTTAATATAATAACAATGCTATCATGACGAGGCAGCAAAAAAGCAGCCCTGGGTGTAAGTATTGCCTGACACATAGGGTCCCCTGGATCTGGAGTAAGTCTATTTTTCAGAGCCCCAGACAGTTGATAACACTACAAGCTGTAAACTAATTTAGGGCTTCCTAAACTTCTCCACTTGCAAACCCTTTTTGCCTGAGAAAATCTTATGTGTTCTCAGGCATGTAAGTATACAAAATAGATATACAAGCTGAACAATAAATCATAATTTGGGGGCCCTCTAATTCAGTTGAGATCCCCACTTGGAGTTGTGAACAACTTTTTAAGAAGCTAGGAACTAGCTGACCACCTATCTCTCTAGAGAAGTTTAAGGCCTAGACAAAAAACAATCAACAAAAAACCCTTTGACTTTCATATACATTATTTCATTTGATCTTAAGAACAGTTGTTCAGTTGTGTTAAACTCTTTGTGACCCCATTTGGGGTTTGCCTGGTTTGCCATTTCCAACTCATTTTTTCAAAAGAAACTGGAGTCAAAAAAAAAAAGGTAGTGAAAAATATGGAAAAAAGAAATCATTTTCTAAAAAATAGAATGTGATGCCTACCTTGTTCAAGTTAATTTAATAATTTCTAACATTTACATGGTACTGGACCATGTACCATGTAAATGGTATTGCCTATGTGCTAAGAACACTAGTTTAAATGCTTTACAATTATCTCATTTGATTTTCACAGCAACCCTGGGAAGTAGGTGCTAACATTTTTTTCTTTGGTAGAACAGGAAACTGAGGTAAACCAGAAGTTGAGTAACTTGTGTAGGCTCATAGCTAGTGATTTTTTGAGATAGGATTCGAATTTGGGCCTTCCTAATTCCAGGCATATACTTTCTATATACTTGGCTGCCTAACCATTTAAAACAAACAGGCTAGGTTGCATAGTAGATAGAAGCATTGCCCCTAAATTCAAATCTGGCCTCAGTTATTTCCTAATGTATTACTATGGATAAGTCACTTAACTCAGTTTGCCTCAGCTTCCTCATCTGTAAAATGAGCTGGAGCACAGTGGATAGAGCACCAGCCCTGAAGTCAGGAGCACAGTGGATAGAGCATCAGCCCTGAAGTCAGGACAACCTGAGTTCAAATCTGATCTCAGACACTTGACGCTTCCTAGCTATGTGGCCCTGGGCAAGTCACTTAACCCCAATTGCCTCAGCAAAAAAAAAAAAAATTTTAATGAGCTAGAAGGAAATGGCAAGCCACTCCAGAATCTCTAAGAAAACTCCAAATGGGGGTCAAAGAATCAAACATGACTGAGAAACAATAAATTGAAGTATCTTAAGTTCATAGCCACACAAATCATTGAATCTTCCTTTATCTGTCCAAGTAGTAAAAATATCAGTGCTTCAAAGCTTCAATGTTAGCTTATGACCATCCAGATTGCAACACACAAGTCCAAAGTCTAAATGCAGAGAGTTTTTGGTTTAAAGGAATTATTGCAAAGCTGTCATGTTTAGTATAACATGCCTGAGCTTGGATATGTCCACCTTTGCCAAATTCCTCTGGGAACATTGGTCAGGATACTTGAAACTATGTGACACACCTAGTTACTAATGAACGACACCTTTGATAACAAAGCTGCCTCTCTACTATGGCCTGTGATCTATGTTCTCAAACATCCAGCAAAGGAACATCTGGGCTATGGCCTCTGGCTGTGAAGGACAATTGAGAAAAATACCAAACTGTCTCTCAATGCCTCTCAAGTGGTAGGTTAATAGGATATTCCATGACCAAAGTAAGCCTTTAATGAGAAAATACTTGCTATAAAGTGATGTCAAAAAAAAACAAAAATCAAGAACCACTATAACACTTTTTAAATGCAAAGAACAGAAATTAGAGGAAAAAACAACAGACAAGCAAGAAAGTTTTGAAAGAAATGTAAAGAATTTATTATATATTCTAAAAAACAAGTGACATGAAATAGATATTCATGATTTCATATAAAATTCTCTTATGTTTTGCTGTGTATATAGAAATGCTTTTTAAAAAATTAAGTTCAGAATCAAAATAGTTTCTTCAAAAACAACTGGTCATAAAGTATACTCAAGTTTTGCACCCACAGATCCTAGCACATTAACAAATTGCTCTAAATATAAGAGTTTAATTGGACAAACTCACTGAAAATTGATATTCTTCTCCAGGCCCAAAGAAGACCTAAAAAATTCAAAATGAGTAGTCACAAGGTTTATTAGAAAGAAAAAATAAGGGGAAAAAAAAGAAAAGGAAGTCCATTCCATGGAGTTTCTCCGGTTTCAAATCCAATTAGACTCTCCCAACTCTCAAGTCTCAGTAGAGACCTATACCTGATAGGGAATTCAAGGAGCATAATGAAGTTCCTAATATGTGCCAGAAATTGTGCTAAATAAGTGCTTTACAAACCCTTCTTTTGATCTCCGTTTAAGAGCCAGTGTGCTCAGTGAAGGCAAGGACTTATTTTAGCTTCTTTTTGTATTACAGTACACTGTCTGGCAAATAACAGGTACTCAAACATTTATTGGTTGAATGATCTCACAAAGATTCTGGGAGTATTACTATGCTCATTTTAAAGATGAGGAAACCATGCAGAAGTTAAATGCCTTATCCAGGGTAATATAGCTAGTAAGTGTCTGAGATCAAAAGAGAACTCAGGTCTATTACCCTGATTCCTAGGGCTCAATCAACTGGGCCACTGAGCTACTTCTGGAAACTTCATAAATATTCTATTAAAAGGGGGGAGGGGGGTTGCTGCCAATAACCAAGATTTGTGAGCACCTCTTTGACACTTTTTCTTCACATGTGCTCGATGACATTTGTGCTATAAACCTATTCCCCAGATACTGTATAACAGGCATCTTTCCTCTACCTGTTTAGTAAATACCTTTTTTTATAAATGAATTGAATCTGACCAGTATGATGGTTAATGGGGAATAAATCAGTGGGGACTTATGAAGAACACATTAGAAATCCAGAATGTATAGGAATTAATGGACTTTTCCTTAAAATAGTCAGTAGCATCTATTTAAAACCATCAGCTAGCATCATATGGAATGGTGATAAACTGGAACCATTCCCAGGGGTGAAACAAGGTTGCCCACTATCACCACTACTATTCAATATTGTATTAGAAATGCTAGCTTTGGCAATAAGACAAGAAAAAGAGATTAAAGGAATTAGAGTAGGTCATGAGGAAACCAAATTATCACTCTTTGCAGATGATATGAAGTCTATTTAGAGAACCCTAGAGAATCCACTAAAAAACTATTAGAATTAATCCACTTTAGCAGACTTGCAGGATACACAATAAATCCACATATCTTATACATCACTAACAAAATCCAACAGCAAGAGATACAAAGAGAAATTCCATTTATAATAACTTTTGATAGTATAAAATATTTGGGAATATATCTGCCAAGGGAAAGTCAGGATCTATATGAGCAAAACTATAAAACACTCTCCACACAAATAAAGTCAGATCTAAACAATTGGAAAAATATCAAGTGCTCTTGGATAGGTCAAGTGAATATAAAAGATGACAATACTACCTAATCTATTTATTTAGTGCTATACCAATCAAATTCCCAAGAAATTATTTAACTGACCTAGAAAAAATAACAAAATTCATCTGGAAAAACAAAAGGTCAAGAATTTCAAGGGAACTGAAAGCAGTGGTCATCAAAACCATTTGGTACTGGCTAAGAAACAAGAGTAGTGATCAGTGGAATAGGTTAGGTTCACAGGACAAAATTACTCAATGACAATAGTAATCTAGTATTTGATAACCCTGAAGACTCCAGCTTTTGGGATAAAAACTCACTATTTGACAAAAACTGCTGGGAAAATTGGAAACTAGTATGTAAGAAACTAGGCATTGACCCACACCTAACACAGTATACCAAGATAAGGTCAAAATGGCCTGAAGAGACCTATATGAACTGATGCTAAGAGAAATGAGCAGAACCAGGAGAACATTATCTATAGCAACAAGACTATATGATGATCAATTCTGATGGACAAGGCTCTCTTCAACAATGTGTTTCAAACCAATTCCTATTGTTCAGTGATGAAGATAGTCATATATGTCCAGAGAGAGGCCTGAGGGAACTGTGTGGACCATAACACAGCATTTTAACGCTTTCTGTGAATATTTCCTTGCATTTTGTTTTCCTTCTTAGGTTGTTTTTTTTTTCTTTCTAGATCTGATGTTTCTTGTGCAGTAAGATAACTGTATAGATATGTATACACATATTGTATTTGTCATATAATTTAACATATTTAGCATGTATTAGATGTCTAGATACTCCTGGAATTTTAAGATAGGGGCAAACCCCACAACATAGCATTTTAATGCTTTCTGTGGATGTTTGCTTGCATTGTTTTCCTTCTTAGGTTGTTATTTTTTTTCTCTTTCTAGTTCTGATTTTTCTTATGCTGCAAGATAACTGTATAGATATGTATACATATATTGGATTTATCACATATTTTAACATATTTAACATGTATCAGACTACCTGCTATCTAGGGGAGGGAGTGAGGGAAAGGAGGGAAATATTAGGAACAGAAAGTTTTGCAAGGGTCAATGTAGAAAAATTACTCATGTTCTGTAAATAAAAAGTTTTAATAAACAAAAAAAGATAGGAGTAGACAACTCTAGAGATTGGCACAAGCTAGTCTATTACACACACACACACACACACACACACACACACACACACACACACACACCTCTGTCCTAAAAAGGTCTAGAGTTATTATACATTTAAAAACCAAGTTTTATCCTGGGAGTTGCAGGACTCACAAACAGGTTGGCCTGAACAGGCTGATACTACCTCCTTCTCAACAGCACAACCATAAGTAAAGCATAATTATAATAATGGCACAGGCAGGTAGACAGTAGATAAGATGCCAGACCTGGAATGCAAAATCTAGCTTCAGACACTGACTAGCTGTATAACCCGTGTCAAGTCACTGACCCTGTTTGCCTCAATTTCTTCATCTTTAAAAATTATCTGGAGAAGAAAATGGCAAACCATCCCGGCATCTCTCACAAGACAACCCCAAATGGAGCCATGAAAAGTCAGACACAGCTCAAATGAGTCCTGCTGCCCCAGCCCGTAGACATTTGATTCCACCAGTGTTTTCAAGGACCATTTGTGATGACTGCTTATTTCAACAGTAATTCATATTCAGATAGTACTTTAAGTTACAAAGTTTTAAAGAAAACAAACTGACCAGAGTCAGGTTTGTTTTTTTTTAATCCCCATTTAATAGATAAGGAGAGAGGTAATGTAAAGGCTACTAAGTGATAATGTTAAAATGGGAATCCAAGCCTTGTGATTTCCAATCTCAACAAAACTGTTACATTACTGCCTTTGGGCCATTCAATCTGCCTCAAAACCTGACCAAGCCACTTGTCAGTGGCAACTTTTAAAAGAGTAAATAAAATGCTCAATTTGGGTGGCAAGTAACCTTAGAAAGTCCCACTAGGTCCAAGACAGTCTTTATAGAAGCAAGATGAAAAAAGGGCTGTGATCAAAAGCTTAACTGCAAGACAGGGACAAAGATTCTATTAACTATACTCTGGGATTCAAAGACGGTTGCCCACCACTGATGAGGAAATATTTCAAACTTCAGGGTTTCCTGCTTCTCCTTAAATGATGTGTGGAAATATCTATATGGTTCATTTTTTAATACTCAAGAATAGTAGCAATTGTGCTAATAAGAAAGCAATAAGGTATAAATGGATATCTGAACATAACAACTATTACATGAACAGTTTGGAGAAATAGAGAAAACTACAAACTATCAGAAAAGTTGAAAATTCTATTCAACCTCCTATCCCACAATCCCAGTTTTTGCTGTTATTTTATTACCACTTCCTTACTCAACCAATATAAACATATTGCTGGAGAAACAGTATTTACAAAATTGTTCCAGCCCTGCAAATTAATATTACCTCACATAATCATCTGCCTATAACTCCTGCATTGATGCAATGATGTTCTCTTCATCTTTTTTTTTACATTAAAATTTGTATTTGTACTGTACTGTACACCTGACTTGTACAATGAACTCTGATATGAGGTAAAGTTATCAAAAAAGTTTGGGAAAGAGGGGAAAAAGAATCCCAGGAAAGACCCAATAGGTCATTTCAGAATAGAATAAGATAGGAAGGTAAGATACTGCTGCCTTAACTATGTCCTGGTGAACAATCATCAGGATGATAGAAAACCAGCTATACCATTCTGAACATAAGGGGAGACCCCAATTCTCAGAAGCACATCTCATCCTAAGTATATTCCTTATTTCCAATTCCTAGTGACACAAAAACACATAGAGATTAGAGTTGCTTATTATAATTTAAGCAATAAGTCATTTTCAATCCACTTTTGATATCAGTATGGAAAGTTAAAACAAATTCTTTCACCTTGTTGTTCATATCATAGAGATTTTTGTAGTATACTGAGGTTCAATACAATCAATACAAATTCATCCGTAAAAAGGAGATATCTTTTGATAACCTCTGATGTTTAGATAACTTTAACGTCAAGGAGGAATCTTTTTTTTCTAACCATCTTCCATGACAATGACAAACATGTTAGGGGAGTATATGACTCCCAGTCTGGCACTTCATTTTCTGTTAATATTCAGTAGATCAGTGAACAAAGTGATTATCACATGATTATGAACAAAGTTATTATCAAAGCTGCATTTTTCAGTCTTTTGTAACTTAGCAAAGATAGTTTTAAAGGTTCTTGACCAAACTTACATGTTTAGACCATTCTCATGAAGATTTTATAAAGATTAATGAGGCATATTCAATAGTAACTGATATTTTCTGTTCCTATTTGTGTTTTTTGTTTGTTTTTTGGAGAGGTTTTTTGGGAGAAGCATTTGTGAATGTTTCTATTCACTTTTCTCTTTGAAAAATCTTGAAAACTGATCTCGAGTGCCTCTAGCACTGATTTCTTCAGGAAGTATTTGATCAGGTCAAATGGCTTTTCCTAACTCCAACTATATTAAGTATCATTGCTCCTTTCTCACATGCTACATTGGGGATTAGAGGTTTAATGTACTAATGCACTATCATTATCACCAATTAATATTGATCATTAAAAGACTGCAAGCAGATCTGTCCTGTTTATCATTCTATTTGATATCCCTTCTTGCATCTGCAAAAAATGATCTGACTTAGCTAGATCTTCTGCCAAGCCCTTTTTAGGTAGGTATGGGCTCTTCAGAATTTATGGTCTTCCTTCAAATTTGTATAAGAGCTTAATTTTTATATGAAGTAAACCTGAGCATCTAATGTGGCCCTTGGGTTTCTTTATGGCTAGGCTTCAAGTCAACTAAGATTTTTTTTAAGTATCTACTGTGTATAATATACAGAATTGGGAGAGAGAATGGGGGAAAACTGGGACACTAATATATTGCTGATGGAGTTGTGAAATAATCAAACCATTCTAAAGAGAAATATAGAGCTATATCCAAAAGGCTATCAAACTGTGCAAAGCCTTTGATCCAGCAGGGTTCTCTACTGGGCCTGTATGCCAAAAAGATCATAAGAAAGGGAAAGAACTCACATGTACAAAACTGTCAGTAGCAATCCTTTTCATAATGGCAAGGAACTGGAAACTAAGTGGATGCCCATCAGTTGGAGAATGGCTGAATAAGTCATGGTACATGAATGCTATGGAATATATTATTCTGTAAGAAACCATCAGCAAGATGATTTCAGAAAGGCCTGGAGAGACTTGCATGAATTGATGCTGATTGAAGTGAGTAGAACCAGGAAATTATATATGGCATCAAAATTATATGATAATCAATTCTGATACACATGCCTTTTCTCAATAGCAAGGTGATTCAGGCCAGTTTCAATGGTCTCATGATGGAGACAGCCATCTGTACCCAGTGTGAGGACTGTGGAGATGGAGCAGGGATCACGTCATAGTATTTTCACTTTTTTTGTTGTTTGCTTGCATTTTGTTTTCTTTCTCATTTTTTTCCCTTTTTGATTTGATTTTTCTTGTGCAGCAAGATAATTGTGAAAATATGTACAGATGAACTGCACGTGTTTAACGTATATTGGATTACTTGCTCTCTAGGGGAGGGATGGGGGGAAGGAAAGGAGAAAAAAAACTCGAACAAAAAATTTTGCAAGGGTGAATGTAGAAAATTATCTATGCGTGTTTTGAAAATAAAAGGCTTATAAAAAATTTTTAATTAAAAAAAAAAAGGAAGGGAAGGGAGAACTTTAGAAAAGATAGTTCCTGCCCCTACATTGTTGTATTCTGCCCAAGCAAAGATGAAGAATAAGTGTTGACAGGTGACAAGAATTTCAGGATATAGGGCTCTTCTAGTGTGCCCAGTATGATTACTAGTTTTAATCACTGTTAGATAAATGCCCTTAATTTTGTCTATTTATTAACTTTTAAGAATTTTAGTCAGACTAGATCTGCTATAACCAGGGAAGATTTTTTCTGTTCCTCTTCAATTCTCTTACCTTGTTATTAATTTTTAGCCTTTGTTCAAATTGATCTGTTAATCTGACAACTCATCTCTACCTATAACTACCGGCTTCCTTCTTAAGCAGAGACCATTTCATTTTTTATGTCAATGGCTACTAAGCACCAGCTTATCACCTCTCTAACAGGAGATGGATAGCATGAATTATCAGTCTTCTTCATTGTTCAAGTCTTTCAAAGTTGTTGGCCTTTACAAAGCTGTCATTGTATCAAGCATTCTAATTCTGATTGCTTCCTCTGTATCAGTTCAAATAAATCCACCCAGATTTCTTATCATTTCTGATTGCATTAATATAACCTAATTTGTGTAGCTATTCCAAATTGATGGGTATCCCTTTAGGTTCTATTTATCACCACAAAAAAAAAAAAAGCTATTATATTTTTGTACATCTTAGTTCTTTTTTCTTTGATCGTGTGGTGGGTACAGTTCTGATAGGGAGGATCTAAGGTCAAAAGATACTTGTGGGTTAGTTACTTTTAAGGCACAATTCCAAAATGTTTTCCAGAACAGTTGGACTGATTGACAGCTTCACCAATGGTACATTTAAAGTACTAGCTCTCCTGAAGCCCCTCCAACACTTACTGTCATTTCCTTTTTTATCATCTTTGTCAAGCTGATCAATATGAGGTAGAAGCTCAAGCGTTGTTTTTTCTCTAATTGTTAGTGATAATTATCTTCATAGTGATCTATTTGCTCTCTATTATCTCAATCACTACCAAGAAATGACCAATTTTCCCATGAAATAGTCTTTGGGTGAACTCAGTACCTATTGAAAGAAACTCCGCCAATTCACATGATCATAACATCATATAATAAGGTTCTGAGCTAAAACAAGCCTTACTGATCATTTAATCCAAATGTTCCCTCTTAACTCCCTTTAAGGATGAGGAAACAAGGCCAGAGTTACCCATACTCAGGTAGTGTATAGTAAAATAAATGTTTTTTATTTGTTTTGGCATATAGTAGATCAAGTTAGCAAGACAAGTTCAAATCCAGACTCAGACAATAGATTGCGCCTCAGTTTCCTTAAATAAAGATGATAACGGTAGCTATCTCCCAGGGTTGTTATAAAGATCAAATAAGATAAGTATAAAGTGCTGAGCATAATGCCTGGCACATGATAGGTACCATATAAATATGAGCTATTATTATTATTTGTTTTCTTTGGGATGCAGCTAGATGGCACAATATGATAGTGGCAAGCCTGAAATCAGAAAGACATCTGAGTCCAAATAGGACGTCAGGCATTAACTGTGTGACCTATGCAAGTCACTTCACCCTATTTGCCTCAGTCCCCTCACCTGTAAAGTGATCTGGAGAAGGAAATGGTAAATCGGACATGACTGAAACAGAGTAATAAGTAGATACATAAGTATATTGAGAAATAGATATATCCTCAAAGACAAAATATAAACTATTCTCTTTGATATTAAAGCTCTCTGTAGTCTAGTGGCAACAAAACTTTTAGAGTTGATTTCATATCACTTTCCTTTACAAAACTCTATTTTGGCTAAACTGGCTTACACCTCATCTTGTCAAATCTCTGGACTGGTTGCTTTTTCCATCTGCCATCTGCCTCTTGAAATCCCCCAGCTCTCTACAATGCTCTTGCTCAAATGCACCTTCCCACAAGAGATTCTTTTTTCCCCAGTGACTGAGTTGTTAGTTCTATTTGCCAACTTTGTATCTATTCTCTTTATACTTATTCTGTATATATTTATATGTGTACTTTTTTCCTCTAGAATATAAAGTCCTTGTGAGTAGGAAGTCTCATTCTTTGTATTTACATTCCCAATGCTTAACTAACCCCAAAATTATCTTGTATTTATTTTGTGTATAATTTTATTTACTTGTCTATGTACTGTCTTGTCCTCTAAAGGAATAGAGGATTCCTTGAAAGCAACCACTGTTCCAATGTCTTCATATCACAGGCATCATATAGTGCCTAGCACAGAGTTTAAGCTCAATTAATACTTACTGAATGAAATTAAGTGCCTAATAATCTTTGTATATGTAGTTTAATGATTGTCAAATTTAATCTAAATTCAATAATATGATTTATTAGTCCTTTAAAGTGGTTTAGTATAATTTTAGATCTGTTAAAAACACTAAAATTTCACATGGAAAGTCAAAGACAAGATGACTTCCAACTAAAGGTCAAAATACAGCAACTTGCCAAAACCCTCAAAATAATTTAGTGGATTTATGAGTGGCAATTATCCAGGATTTTCCAAAGAACTGGTGTATATTTCAGTAAATTCTGCTTTGACTGTGTCACCTTGGAATGGGGTGGGGTAGGCCCCAAATTGCAGAACAACAACACATATGGGGGAGGAAGGATTGATACAGGATTGAGAAACGCTTTTTAATATTATCTTTTAAATACATATACATATTTTTATTGCCAAAAGGTTCTGCTTTTCATCGAAGAACAGTTATTTCTTTTCAAGTCCTACTTGTTTAGGAAAATCTCAAAACCTCAAGGTGGGCAGTAACAATTCTCAATCCTTGTTTATCGTATAAAATGCCTGGTCTTGATTAAGTTAGGGAACTTTGTCCTTCTCAGTCACTCACTGTCAGGAAAAAAAAAAATCCAAGAACATCCTAAATTTAAAAGTAAGCTAATGTACATATAAGAAATTTTGCTTGTAAATAAAGAAATAGAATATTTACCTAAAGAAATAAAATGTATACCCATCTACTCTTTAAAGTAGTTACTGGGCATATTAAAAATTTCATTCAATAAATTGCAAAAGGATGCTTTGTAATATGAACAAATATAGAAGAAAGGCAAGCAGAAGGTGCAAGAAAGAATAAAGAAAAAATAAAAATAAGTTCTCAGGAGTAAAACGCTAAGAAAGATGCAGAGACACACATTAAACTAGATGAACAGAAATAATCGACAGGTGGAAGTTGGGGAAAGGAACAAGGGGATAAGCTTTTGCCAATATTTCATTTGGTGGGAAGACAAAAGACTAAATTCATCTATAGATACTGTCTTGGAGTTGCTAGGGAGGAGAGAGGAGAGAGGGGGTGGGGAACTAAATCAAAGAAGTTTAAGAAACAAATTGTACTTGGCAACTTCAGTCACTACTTAGTCTGTCCTTCTGTAAATTATGTAACCTTTAAACAAAGAGCTAGACCTGACTTTTGGGCCAAATTTCCCTGTCCCGGCACTATAGTAGTCATTCATGCTGATAGTGCTAAATATTGCTAACTACTGTAAGACAATATGGCAAATCAAATTTTTCAAGTCATTCTCTAGCCTCAAATTGATTTACCAGCCTTGCCTCCCTTCCCTGAGGAAGAGTTTCCTTTCTAGCCCTCATCCCCTGACAGCAGGACCACTAAGTTCCAGGTCTTTAAGATGGAAGGAGCAAATGATATGGATAAAGACATTCAGGAAAAGGCAGAACTGCCAGCAAGGTCTGATAGGTATATATATAATTAAACAATTGACTACTTGAGAATGCAAAGTAGTGGCATCGGAACACAGCTGTAAAGAACACATCTCTAAAGGGAAAGTTCTTAATCTTTTTGTGTGTTCTGAAATCCCTTTCTAAGTCTGAGGAAACTTATAGACTACTCAGAATACTATTTTTAAATGCATGAAATCATATACAGAAGGTTACAGAGGAAATTATAATTATATTGATAGTTTCCAAAAAAAGTTAATAAGTTCACAAACCCCTGGTTCAGAACCCTTGCTTTAGAAGTACCTGTGGGAGACATGGGGTAAAAAGATTTAGCCAGAAAGACCATTCTTTCAATTCTAAGTTTAAGGACACTAGCCTGTATTTTCTTCTTGGGAATAAGACAAGTTCATTTTAACTCCTTCATATAAAGGCATTTTCCTGACCAGGGCTGGATTTTGTTTGTTTTGTTTCTTAAATGAGTTTAATTTTAAGATTTACCAAAGACGGCATAGGTAGATGATACAGTGAATAGAATACTAGCCCTGAAGTCAGGAGGACCTGAGTTCAAATTTAACCTCAGACATTTAACACTTCCTGGTTGTGTGACTCAAAGCAATTCATTTAATCCCAATTGCCTCATCAAAAAGATTTACAAAAGAGTCAAGAGTATATTTTAGTTTTTGCTTTTTACTACCTGCTGATTCTTGGAACTAATAAAAGGAAAGCAAGCATAGGAGAGTAGAGTGGAAGAGATACAAACAATTTGGCTAATTATTAAAATGTATCATTAACAAATACCTACTCGTTATTAATAAACCTATCTATATATATATATATGTGTGTGTATATTATATATATATATATATGTATTATTATATATATTTTTAAAGTGTGTTAGACCAGGCACACAACTGATCAAGATAACAACTGATTGATTTTACAAAGACCTGGAAAGATTTACATAAACTAATGCTGAACGAACAAGTAGAACTAGGAATACATTGTAAATAATAATAGCAATAATGTGCTATGATCAACTATGAAAGATTTGGAGGTATTCAGTGATCCAATCAATTCCAATAAACTTTGGATAGAAAACACCATCTGCATCCAGAAAAAGAACTATGGGTATTGAATGTATTCAACACATGCTATGTTCACTTATTTCTAGTGTTTGGGTTTTTTTTAATCCCTTCTCTCGCAGGATTTTTTTTCCTTTTGTTCTGATTTTTCTCTCCCAACATGATTCATAATGCAATGTGTATTAAAAAAAAATTTAAAAAAAAATGACTGAGAAAAAGTCCCTGCTCCAAAGAAGGATAACAACTGATAAACACAACTCAAAAAAGCAATAGAAAGTTCTAAGTAACAATGTTTCTATATAGTCAAACATTTATTCAACCTGAGCTATTCCCAAGGCTAAGTAAGAACCCCTCCAACTAGTGACTGCACTTTCATTGGTCACAGTCTTATCCCAATTTCACAGTATTTCAGGATAGAGGATTCTAGCCAAACTGTATCAATACTGGGGGGGTATTTAATCTAGATTTAGAGATTCTCAGGCTGAAATGTTATATCAATAGCCAAAGGGAGGAACCCAGACATTTCATGAAATGAAATGGTCAATTTAGAACTGTGAGAATCTCTCACTTTCCCCAATAACCAAATTGTTATAGATTGGAATCCAAAGAGATTATCCAAAAACTGACAAGTCTTAAGAATGTTGTAAATCCAGTTCAACTAGATGCTAGGCTCCCATACTAATCAAATGCCTTTGTAAAACAAAGACACCAATAAATAAATAATATCATTGCAGCACATCAGAATAGCTCCTTGATTTCAATTTCTCTAAAATATGATGGTGATTCAGTATAATACTTTTTAACATTTGAATTTTCACAGATGTATTTCTGTAAATAGCAGGATTTGAGGAGCTGAGAAATTAAGAAAAAGTAGCTTTGCACCCAATTTTCTCTTAACATGTATGTACTATAACATAATGTAGTTCAATGTCACATCAATCCACCAACCAATCACAGTTTAAAGAAAATAGAAATCTTAAATAACTATTAGTAATTATAATTAATTATATTATTAAATTATTAATAGGATTCTCAAATCACAATTAAATTGTTGGTTTCTAAATGTTATTGTATTGATTATTGAAGATGATCATTTAGAGCCATCTGGAAAGTTGTAATAAAATAACAAAAATAAGGAAAGAGCAAGGTATGATAGTTACCCTACAGAAAATGTATATGCAAAAAATGGTGGCTTCTTTTATGATTCCATCATCTAGCAGAAGGAAAACGGCTATTAGTCTAGATGATCTCATCTCCCTTTTTCAACTTTGAAAAAAATACAACCAAACCAACCAAAACTGGGGCAGCTAGATGGCACACTGGATAGAGCACCAGCCCTAAAATCAGGAGGACAGGAGTTCAAATCCAACCTGAAACACTAAACATTTCTCTGTGAGACCCTGGGCCAGTCACAAAAAGAAAACTATGATTTATACCTAAATTTCCATCCTAAAGGAAGTTTCTAGAAGAATGCAAAAAGTATGGGGCAGGAAGAGATGAGGAAAATAAAATTCAGTGGTTTTGACTAGATAAATATCACCAACTCCAAGAGTCAGCATTGGCATTACACTTTCCAAAGTGGTGCAATAGCCGGATCTTCATATCCTGATTGGGCAGATCTAAATTCTTGTGGTATTGGACAGTATTTGGTTTCCTTACATAACTGAAGTTGATGACTTTGCTATTTCTTTGGGAGTCACTTCTTTAGGCCACTTCAGGTTAAACTTAAGTCTTCAATTTAGTACCCTCTGATCAGTTTTCCCAGTAAATTTTTTTAAACAAAAATCTATTCTCACTTTAAAAGATATACAGATGAAGGGTTAATGTTGAAGAATTACCCATACATATGTTTTGCAAAAGTTTTAATAATTAAAATAAATAAATAAAAATTTAAAAAATAAAAATAAAGATAAAGATATACAGATACTTTCAGGCAGATTACACACATAGACCAGTTGCCATGGTTTCTGAATAAAGCATAAGGATATGGATTTTAACATTTGTAAGAGTACATTTAATCTTTGAAGCTTTAAAACCAGCTGTAGTTACAATTTACCTTTTCTCTTGATAATTATTTCTGGGTATGCCATTTGTTGAATTTTGAACATAACTGATATTTATTTTAAATCATTAATTAGTCTGAATCTATTCAATTTCCATACTACTTTTAAGAAACTTTTCTTTGCAGTTAAAGGCAAAGAAATCATAAACTACAGAGAAAAATTTTGCCTACAATCAAAGAAAATATCTGATATGACTCTTCATAAGACAAACAAAACAATAACTAAATTCCATTTAATTGAGTGAGTCAGTGCCACAGGTAGGTCCCAATTAGGGGAAATAATGAATCCTATGAAGTAGGAGAGTTCCAGTTCAAATTTGAATCCATGGGACCAGTACAAAGAATTCATTATCCCACACTCCAACCCCAATGGGACCTGGCTGTGTTCTTAAATGCAGAGTAAAAGAGGGGACAATGTGATTTAGTAGAGGAATGTTACTTGGTGGATAGAGGGCTAGACTTGAAGTCTAGAAAGCCTGAATTCTCTAATTACCTGGAATATATATTAGCCGTATAACTACAAGCAAGTCAATTAACTGCCAGAAACCAAAACTTTAAGATACAGGCTTGGGATCTGCATTGGTAAACTTCCAAATAAATGAAATTATATCCACCTGTTCCTCCACCAAAAAGAAAAAATATGAATAAAGCCAGAAGTTTAAAACTGAAATGGACCTTCAATTATCTAGTTGAGCCCTCCTCTCATTCTCCACATGAGTAAAATGGAGACCAAGAAGGCCATATAGCTTGTTGGAAATTGAGGAGCAAAGAAGAGTTACAGTCCTGATAGTCTTGGTACAAATAACTCCTTCCTACCTTTGATTATAAGCAGTTGGGGTTGCAATGGCCAGAACCCACTAGAACTCAAGGCAGGAGAAACTGGGTTAAGATCCAGCTTCTGCCTCTTCCTAGCTTGGTGACCTTGGACATTCCACCTCAGTCTCAGATTCTCTAGAAAAGAGGGATAATAGCATCCCTGTCAGGATTGTGGTGAGATCAGAATGAGGTATCTATAAAGCATTCTACAAACCTTACAATGCTATGTGTTAGCTATTAATAACAGCTAGCATTTAAGCCTTTATAAAGGCCAGGCACTGCGCTCAGTGCTCTCTCAATATTTCAATTAATCTTTTAACAAACCTGTGAGGTAACTGGCTTATTCCAAAGGAGTAATTTATTTACAGAGGAGGAAACTGAGAAAGACAGACATTAAGTAATTTACCCAGGGTCACACTGCCAGGAAGTTATCTCAGGCTAGGTTTAAATTCTGGTCTTCCGGACTCCTTGGAGCCAGCTAACAGCCTCAATTATTATTCTGGCAATACAAATTTGAAAAGAAATAGACATAAATCCAATCATAATAAAATCATTACAAAAAACAAACAAAAAAACACCCAAACTGATCCATAAGTTTCAACAGATCAAAAACTCAGCTATGAGTTACATTTCTATTTACACTTATTCTGTATAAGGACAGACCTCTTCTCTGACCCCTGTTCATCTAAAAGTTAAACAACTAATGTACAATTTGCATCTCAGAAGTGGAAAAAGAAATTAAGCTATGGGTGAACTGATTTGTCCCTCCTAAACAGGGATCCTTCATAGTCTTTCCCATTTCCTCACCTCTAACGTCCTAAACAAATTTAAAGATGCAGTATGGTATAGTAGAAAGAATACTGGATTGGGAGTGAAAGTGAATGATTCAGTAAAGGAAGTGAAGGGAGGGGGCTAAGTTATTGTATGTTTAGTATTGTTTATCTTGAGGTCCCAACTCAACTTGCTGTGTCCCCTTTGTAAATGCTTCTTGGCTGAAGTTTCAACACTGAAAGAGTGTCCCAGCTCTGCCATCAACTAGTTGTACAACTTTAGCCACATCACACCCTCTTTGGGCTTCATATTTTCTATATACTAATTGAAGGCAAGCAAAATGAAGCAGCTAGGTGGTGCACTGGATAGAACTCAGGGCCTGCAGTCAGAAAGACCAGAGTTCAAATGTGGCCTCACACCTTCATTAGAATCATGAGCCTGGGCAAATCCCTTAACCTTGTTTGCCTCAGTTTCCTCATCTGTAAAAAGAGCTTGAGGAGATGGCAAACCACTCCAGAATCTCTGCCAAGAAAAATGAAGTCAGGGAGAATAAGAAAAGAGCTGAACAAAAACAAGGTTTGGAATTAAAAATTCTGATCTCTGAGTAGTTCAAGTTTTCTCATTGTGGAGAGGGGAAAGTCATTTCAAAAGTCCAATCTTCTTATCCCTCCTCCCAATAAAGTTGATTATTCTCAAAGGATTCAGAACTGGAAAAAGCTCTGGAAACCATTTAGTTCAACCCTTCACTGTACAGAGGAAATTGAAGAGATTGTCAGTTTCCAGTCACATGGGTAGCAAAGTCTAATCCAGGTTCTTGGGCTCAATGGGGACTTCTAAACTGCCTTCTGGATTTCCCACTTTAAGTCTCAGCTAAAATCTCACCTTTTCAAGTAGACTTTTTCTCTCCCTTTTAATGTTAGTGCCTTCCCTCTAAGATTACCTTCAATTTATCCTGTATCTATCTTGTTCCTAAAAATAACTGCTTGCATGTCGTCTCTTCCATTTGACTGTGAGCTGGTTTTGCCTTACTCCAAGCTTAGTAAAGTGTCTAACACATAAGGTGAAGGTTCTGTCATCTTTCTCTTTTTCTGAGTCTAAGAATTTTTCATTATTTATTAAATAGAAGCTGAGATGAGCTACTTTTCCTCTCCAAGTATCTACAGAATGGTAAAAAGTCCCATTCCCAACAAGTTCACTTAGAATAAGATTTTAACATAATAAAACAATGTGGAGCACCACTGTAATAATGGAATTTTACCTCTATAGAAAGATTAAACAGTTTGTTCAAAAATTTTGGAAAGTTACCACAAACACATATTAAATTACGGCAATGAATTTCATTGCAGACTGCTTGCTAGGTTCAGACAGGGGTGTAGGTTTACATTTTCTCCCATCAAACTGCTGAGGAAATGGATCAGGTTTCTTTTGGAACAGGTAGTAGGCAGATCATCTGATATGAAGAACTTAATCAATGATTTATTGAAAAGCCAAGAAGCATTTATAAAGAGGATACAGCAAGCTGAGTTCGGACTTGAAGGTAAACAATAATAAACACACAATGATTTAGCCTCCTCCCTGCACTTCCTTCACTGAATCAAATATAGTGAAAGTGGATCTTCAAAGGCATTCTTCCTACTCATTAATAAAACATATTGTACAGCAAATACATAGTATCCTAATATTTTAACTGTCAAGTAGTTTTATATTAGCTATTCAAATAGCTGATATAGCTGATAAGCAACTATAATTAGATTATGATCTTGATAACTATCCAAACAGCATTCTTTTAGAAACTAACCTAGTCAGCTGTTTGTGCTTGTTTAATATGCTATTTGTCTGCGCATCAATTCCACTTCTGCAAATCGAGCAGTATGCAATTACAAGCAAATAAGCCAGCAAGAGAGAAGGAACTCGAAAGCTATTTATAGGGGTGTTGTTTTTTTGGTTCCCAGTTCTAGGCACTTTTCCATAGAAAGTAAAAAGTTGGGGGAGGAGGAAGATAAGGTGAGGGAGATCGCCGAAGAGTGAAGAAACGCCCCATATTATTATGTAAAGTTAGTGGTTTGCAATGTTTTATTAATTAAGTAAACGAAAAGTTTACCGAGTACAACTTCAAAATTTACTAAGAATGGTGGACAGAGGGAACGGAAGATTTGCCCGAGGATTACGGCAGAAAACGCCGCAACTGCAATGTATTCGCCACCTTCTTTCTCTCCAAAGGGCAGTTCAGCGCGTCTTTCGGGCACCTGCCGGGCCGTGCCCCAAATGCAGCATCAGCAACGCGGGCCGGCACAGGTGCGGACACTCCTAAAGCTCGACCCAAGCCTGGACAGCAGCCCCGACCCCATCCTGCCATCAACTGGGGGACTATCCTACCGCAACCGAGGGGCGGGGTGGCTGACATCCCAGAGGGAGTGCCCAGGCTCCAGCTGGCGGTCCAAGAGACTCGCAGCCCAAGGAGGCGGCGCGCGACACTGCTTGGCAGAAGCGACACGGACCGCTAGGAGATGCACGCTGCAGGGGGATTAGAGACCCCGGGAGAGAGTGAAGAAAGTAGAAGCCAAACAAAAGCACCTGGCCCTAGACGCGGAGGGGGAGTGTCATGAGAAGAAATGCCAGTGCCGCCTCGGCGCTCCCTACTGTGCCCTGGGTATCCCCGCGGGGTCCCGTACCTGTCCTCCGAGACGCTGATGACTCCCTCTTCTTTGGGCACGAGGACTGCCATGTTCACCATGTCCTGGGACCCCTCCACCCGCTGAAGCAGGATCGGCTTGCGGGTCAGCGCCTTGGGCTCAATCTCCGCCGCCATGGAAGGAAGGGGCAGGCTGGGGGGCACCGCAGCAGCCGCCGCGGGGCCGGGCTAGGGACACCTGAAGACTCTAGAGCACGCAGCCCCGCGGGTGCGGGTTCGAGATTGCAAGACGGGCACGGGACAGCGGGACTGAAATAGCGGCAGACTCAGATCATATCCCGGCTACGCCTCCGGGATAACTCAGTGGCGCTCACGGGCCCAGCAGCGACAGCCACCGCGGCGGTCCGAGGCGCCACAACAGCCAAAGGGAGAGGAGGGGAGGAGACCTACAGGAGAGCAAGAGAAGGGAGGGGGAGAGCGAGAGGAGGGAAAAAAGAAAGGGCCATCCCTCGAGGGCGGGACCCATGACCGGGGGAGGAGCGTGGGCAGAGGGATTACCGACGATTAACATCACTTCCGGTAAATGAGACCGGGACCTCACTAGCCAGGAAGCTGGAGCCTCGTGCGCAGGCGTCTTTTGTACGGCTTCCCTTCTGCTCCAGTACCATTGCACCTACACTTTCTCGCCTCAGATTCACCTACTGCGCATGCCCTCCCATGTCGCCTCCCTTTTACTCGTCTACTCTCTAAATGGAACTTCCAGGCTCCGCCTTCTTTATCCTCCAGTGGAAAGAACACGCGTATTCCCGACTCTGGCAAAAGATGTGCTAGCCTGTGGCACCGCCTACTCCTGCCTCTCTACTATAGGAAGAGCCTGAAAGGGCCGGAAGCAATCGGCGCTCAAAGAAACTGGGTCTACTAAGACGCAATGCGCCAGAGGCGCGCACACGAGAACATTCCTAGAGTGCTCGAGGTCTCGGCGAGCTCGGACTAGCAGGGAAGGGGCGGGGACCGAATTGCATCTTGGGATTTGTAGTTTCAGTAATGTGGGGCCGGGTGCTGCCTTGCCTGGCTGCATTTTTTCTGCTATGCTGACTATCCCTACAATTTGGGTCTCCGGTGTCCTAGCTTCGCTGTCATAAAGGTTTCTGCGCAGAAGCTAATTTCGGGAACCGACCGGAGGGTGGGGGGGGAAAAAAGAGTCCCAGTTTACTGAGTGGGGAAGGAGTGAGAATTTTAGTTACGCTGCGGAATTCCCGTTCCGGCCTTCACCTTTCCAGTGTTGATAACAATTTCAGCCCACCTAGCTTGCACCTTAAGAGCTGGGCCCAGGGCGATCATGTGCCTAATTAAGCGTTTAATTGGAACGCCATGGAATGGAAGGTGCAGGTGGAGGAAGAAGGTAACGTTACAGTTAAGGGAGTTAGATAAACTTCGGTTTATGGAAGTCCACCTTGGCATCTCTTGAAATTTTCTCAGTCGTGTTTTCAGTTTATGTTCACGTTTAATGGCGTTTCGGCATTTGAATTTAGACTGGGCACCTTGGTCAGAAAATAGAAGTGGTTACGCTTCCTTAGTCGGTTTCTAAGGACCTGGAGCAAGTCAGTTTGCATGGGCAACCGAAGCCGCTGACATTTACATAGGACTCTTAAAATAAAGAGTTTTACCATCTACTTCTCCAATAAAATTATTTCAATTTTGTAAAGCGTCAGATAAATATGAACCACAATTGTTACTTCCTCTCCTTTTAAATAAATTGTATGTATTTACTTGTCCCGCTGCACCCTAGATAGAGAGAGAAGGGGAAAGCTTAGGAACTCCCAGTCTAGGGAGGCCATTATATACATGGAAGTACTCTATTATTGCAGTTTTTTGCTTAAGCAATTAATTTAGAAAACCAAAGAACGTTCCGGAAAGGTTAGGTGGTAGAGGGAGGTGAAGTTATAGATAAGAGGGTTGAATAACAAAACTAGGTTTGATTGGATTTCTGTCATCCACTTTTTTTGAAATTTTCCCAATCATCTCTTCTGTTTGCTCTCTTCAGATGTTGCTTCCCTGGAGTATGTTGTTTGAGAAGTTCATTCACTCATTCCCTTGTTCGGTGTTCAACCTTACTGTTTATTACAATTTAAATACTTTGTACACTATATACAGAAGTATCCATTATATACAATGATGGGAAGAGAGATGCTAAAAGTTGTCACCTGTGATGGCTTGAAATTGTTGTGTTGGGACATCTAACCAATGATTTAGCTGATAACTAAGGCAAACCCATATAAGACTATTTGACATAAAATATTTGAAGTACATTTCAGTATCTCTAACATTAGCCCTCCTTTCTGTTAGTGACACCTCATTTTTTTGTGTGTGTGGTTGTCTTCCTGTGTCTAGAGTTAATTTAAGGTCATTTTACCATTAGAAGATTAATGGTATTTGAATAGATAGCATAATGTCAAAAATGTGATACCAGTTGGTACTTGGGCTTGGTAGAAGTGAAACGGAAAGGGATGGTGCCACATCTTTTCCACTTATACTAACTCAGTTTTATACCAATTCCCCTCACCCCAAAACAAACAAACAAACAAAAAAACCCAGCCTTTTCTTCGGTTTCTTTCATTATCATTTCCCCTAACTTTCTTTCCTTTATGGTCTGGGGAAAAGAGGGAAGAGAACTGTGGAACTGTCTGGAAATATCCAATATAAATTAAAATTGAGCTCCCACTTATGATATAGTAAAATACAATACAGGTGTGTTTAGTGCCTATTAATGCTGGAGTGCTAGGAATAAGAAAAAAAGTCCGTCTCTGTTTGTAATCTCATGGCTGAAGACTACATATGAAGGGAAGCTGAAAGCACTCCAACCCCCAAGGTGGCCCTAGGAACATGATGATGGTGATGTCAAAACTAAGTGGACAGCAGGGGGTGAATGAAGCCTTGGCTGGACTTCTGGGACTTTTTTAAAGATGAGGAATAGCATATTAATACCTTACTAGATGTCTTATTTAATACACATTGATATCTTTCTAGGGCAGCTAGGTGGCTTAGTGGACAGTGTGGAGCCTGAAGCCAGGAAGATGCATATTCCTGAGCTCAAATCTAGCTTCAGATACTACCTACCAGTGTGATCCTGAGCAACTTACCTCAGTTTTCTCATCTGTAAAATGAGCTGGAGAAGAAATGGCAAACTAGCCCTATTATCTTTACCAAGAAAATCCCAAATGGAGTCACCAAAAAACCAGACACAACTGAAAAATGACTAAACAATACCACAGCCTTATTAGTCATGTGAATGAGTTATAGCTCATAGGGAGAAGTGAGAACTCTAAAGCTACCCAGCCTGGGGAAAGCCACTAATTATGCTGACAGCACAACCTGTAGTCACTAAGCCATAGAATTCAATAATGGGAGCTGTTCCACCTCAGTTCAATACTGTACAAGAATTCAATAATGAGTGCAACCCCACCCCTACCACTCTTCTGTTGTACCTCTTAGCCACAAAATTAGCCTATCAGTATCTTGAACCTAATCTTTGTTTCTCTTTTCAATAAAATCATCTTCTTGCTTTTGGCTCTTTATTAATTCCCTTGGAATTTTAGCTAGCTGTCTAGTAGCAAAAAAATCTTTGCCCTTGGAGACAAACTGAGTTTGCAAATTATTTTGCTGTACCTGCAACACTGACCTGGGATCCCTAATAGGGGTATCTTCCACCTCAGTAATATCACTAGCACAAAACAACAAAAATACTAAGGAAAGGAACATAACAAAGAGAAAATGGTATAGGATAAAGAGCTCAGACTCTAGAGGAAGATGGCCTGTGTCTAAATCTAGCCTCTGACAATTACTGTGTAATGTTGGTTGAGTCACTTAATTTCCCTCTACCTCTGCTCTAATCTATTCAATGAGAAATTGAATCAGATGGCCCCTGGGGTCCTTTCTATCTCGATAGAGAGATATGTGCCTATGATTTTTCTATACTTATACCTATACCTATGTCCAGGAAAGTTAAAGCTAATTTCCCTTCAATCTCTTAATTCCCCAGCATGGTAGCAGGGTACAATCATTTTGCCACATACAGAAGTGAATGTAGTTGTTTAGAATATAATCTATTTAAGGGAGGGTAGATTTTTTTTCCTTTCCCCAATGGACTAAATTTGAGGATACCATGCCCTACTTAATTGTCTTCTTTTTCTTTTTCAACCACAGCTCCATATCTGACTTCTCTTATATCTAACCCTACCTCCCAAGTTCATACTCCTCCCTGGGCTCTTGAAATCCCATTTTTCTCCTTTCTGTTTTACAATTTACATTAATTCATTTTTAATTTCCTTGCTATTAATTTGGCTGTCCAGGATATCCTCAATTATGGAAGTTGTAGAACTTAAGACAATTTACCTCCATGGTACCTAGCCCTGATCTGTATTTTCCATGGGATTTCTTACCTGGACTTCTAGTCTTTAGAAGTCCTTCATGCCCTCTCTTTTGATTCCTCTCCAGGAAAATACTTTCCTATCTGAATCCATAGCTATTTGCCTCCACATTTCATGCCCGGAGTTTTTTCTTCACCCTCATCTAGATACTCTCTATCCTCTGATCTCCTGGCAACTACTCTCTTGCCCTTTTTTCCCTTCAAGGGTAGGTTAAGATCAATGGAAGCAAAACCAGAAACAATCTTTCTCACCAACTAGGAGGGACTGGTTGCTAGACAGGTGGGAATCTTAGGGGAATGTGAGCATTTGGCCTTGGAATTTGTGATAGAGAAGAGACCTACGCATTTATTATGTTTCAGAATATTGGAAGAACTGTTAAATCCAATTGTTGAACTGTTCTCAGCAACCTTTGAATAATGGTAGAGAGTGGGGGAAATACAAGGAGACAGGAGTGAAATAAATATGCTGGTTTCAAAAAAGAGAAAGCAGTGCTACCTAAAAATTGTAAATAGGTAAGCTTGATTTAGATTCTAATGAACATTTTAGAATATATTATTAAAGGAATGTGTAGTGACCATCAAAAATGGAAGTGTTGATCTCAAAGAGCCAACATAACTTCATTAAGAGCAAGTCATGCCAGAATGACCTCATTTCCTTTTTTGACAGAATTACTTGACTGAGAGATCAGGAGAATGCTCTAGAGATAGAGTTTACCTAGATTTTAATGATGCATTTGACAAAGCCTCTCATGTTATTCTTGTTGGCAAGATGAAAAGATAATGGCTAGATCAGTGGTTCTCAGACTTTTTGGTCTTAGGATCTTTATACTCTTAAAAAATTTCCTATCCACCAAGAGCTTTTGTTTATATAGATATTATTTAATATTATGTTAACATGCTTAAATAGGGTAATTTAATATATCATGCCAGTATCATTTTAATATTTTGTTCATTTGTTCAGTCATGTCTGACTCTTCATGATTGTGGTTTTCTTGGCAAAGATACTGAAGTTGTTTGCCATTTCCTTCTCCAAAGGATTTTTATTCAATATTTAATTTTAATTTAATATTTACCATTTTTAAAATTAAAAACTAAAACACCAAATGGGGTCACAAAGAGTTGGACATGACTGGAAAAACAAGTAGTGACTAAAGTGTTATCATGAAAATAGTTTCAATCTCAAGAATCCTAAAAGGGTCTTGTGGTCCCAGGACTATACTTTGAGAACTATTGGATTAGACATTATATGAGTGATTAGCAATTTTATCAATGGCTTTAGTAAAAACCTACATGATATGATTATCAGGTGACAAAAAATTTAGGAGGGATAATTAACACATAGCAACTCTGGGATCTAAAAAGATCTTGATATAACAGTGGGCCAAATCTAATATGGTCATATATACTAGAGAATAATCTGAAGTGTAACATTTGCATCTTTTAAAAAATCTACTTCATAAATGCAAAATAAAAAAGTCAAGATTAGACATCAGTTCATGTGAAAAACATAAGGGAGTCTGGGGCTTACAAGTTTAATATGAAAAATCAATCAGCACATCTGGAGTATTGTGTATGTTGATAAGCTGGAAATGGTCCAGGGTAAGGCTACCAGAACTATAAAAATCCTCAATTTCATTTTACATAAGGCTCATTTGGAAGAACTAGAGGTTTTTAGCTAGGAGAAGACAAAACTGAGGGGGGATATGATTGTTTTCAATACTTAGAAGAGTACCAAATACAGGAGGGAGTGGGGTTAGAGAAGAGGGAGACACTCTGCTTGGCCCTGGAAGATAACTAAGAGGAAAAGATAGAAGTGACAAAGAGGAAGGCTTAAGCTCAAGGAAAGGAAAAGCTTAACAACTGGAATGATCCAAAATTAAGTGTTGTCTCATAAGGCCCTGCAGCTCCTCTTATGGGAAAGATTGAAGTAAATAATATTGTCAAAATATTAGGAGAAACCCTGTTTTCTAAGGCTAAGGCCCAGCCAACAAATTGTGCTCTGAGGTTAGCAACAACAGTCCTAGCCTTTGTGGAGCACTTTATGACTTATAAAGCACTTTACCTATATTAACTCATCTGACTCTCTTAACGGCTCTAGAAAGTATTGTTATTCTCTTTTTACAGTTGAGGAAACCACAGCACAGAAAGGTTAAATGTCTTGCACAGGATCATACAACTAGTAAGTCTCTGAAGCAAGATTCAAATATTGTTCTTCCTGTTTCCAAATCTAGCCCTCTGTAACTAGCTAGCTACTTATCAAAAGACTGCTTATCATGTATATTGTAGTAGGAATTTTTGTTCAGATATGATTTGCTTCAGCTAAAACAAATTTAATGAATTGTTCTGGCTCTAAATAATGAAATCTCTTCTGTCTTCACTTTCTGGGCTTCTGCATGTCACCCTTGTTAATCCCAAAATGGCCACATAATAACTTCTAAATAAGGTGCATAGATGACTGGACTTGTGGACTCAAGAAGAGTCTTCTTGAATTTAAATCTGGACTCAGACATTTACTCGATGTATGACCTTTTGCAAATCACTTTACTCTATTTGTCTCAGTGTCCTCATCTGTAAAATGAGCTGGAGGGAAAAAAAAGAAAAAAAAGATAACCACTCTACTATTTTTGCCAAGAAAACGCCAAATGGGGTCACAAAGAGTTATACATGACTGAAAAAAAAATTAGTAATTGAACAACAAGAAATAATAAGGGCTGGAATTTATAGAGCACTTTGAGGTTTGCAAAGTGATTTACATTTGTTAACTTATTTAATCCCTACAACTGCCCTGGGAGGTATGTGCTATTATTATCCTCATTTTACAGGTAAAGAAACTGAGGCAGACAGATTTAAGTGGTTTGTCCAGGGTCACAACACAGCTAGTTAAATGTCTGAGGAATAATCTGAAGTCAGGTCTTCCTGACTCTAACCTCCATCCCTGTACAACCTGTACAACCTGTCTGCTGATAAAACCCTCTCTTTATGAACTTGGGCCACAGCTATGGCCCTGTTCCATCATCCAACTCATTGACAGAGCTAAGCTGATAATTAGCCTTAGAGTGCTGAGGCTAATTAGCATCAAATACTTTTACTTTCTTCTAGCTACAGAATCCACTCATAACTCTAAGTTCAAAGTTCTGAGTCACTGGCTCAGGGTTTGGTGCTTCCTACCCAGACATCTTTAAAAAAGAAAATCATAATTATTAACAATATAATGAATAGGACCATTTTTATCTTTTCATTCCCCTATATCACCGTGGATTAACCTTGAAGATCTTCTAAAATCTGAGAACATCCTCTTTTTATCTTTAGCACATATCTCTCCATATTTTCAATAGTCCCAGCAAACCAGAATTCTCCCAGTTTTTAGAATATATTACATGCTTTCCTGCTGCCAATCCTTACTCATAATATGACTTAATTCTCAGCCTGTCTCTGAAGATCCATGCTTTAATTTGCTCAGGATCTTTTCCAAAATCATAGTTATTCTAGCTGTTACACTTGTATAGTAAATAATATTTGATTAAATGCATAAAAGTATAGAATGAAACCTATGAAAGTGAAAAATTACCTAGAAGATAAGTGGATGGTCTGATAGATAGAGTGTTGTATGTGGAGTCAGGAAGATCTAAGTTTAAATTCAGCCTCAGATACTTATTAGATGGGTTAACTTTGGGCTAAGTCAGTTAACTTCTGTTTATCAGTTTCCTCATCTGTCAAATGGGGATGATGACAGCATGTACCACATTGGGGTTTTGTGAGGATCAAATGAGATAAGTGTAAAGCACAGTACCTGGCATAAAGTAAGCACTATTAAAAAAAAAAAAAAGAAAGAAAATAATGTAAGCACTATATAAATGTTAGTTATTATTAAATGTGAAGATCAAATGAGCTATAAAATTTATAAAATGCTTTGTAAACTTTAAAGCAGTATCTTCACGTGTTAAAACCTTTCTAGAATTTTTACATCTTACATCCCCACTCCCCACTATGACACTGTACTCCTGGTGGTTCCACAAACAAAACACATCATCTCTTAGCTTTAGGCTTTTTCTCAGATTTTGCCCCCTATTCTAGGAGATTCTCTTTCTTCATCTTTGTCTCCTGGCTTCCTTTAAGTTCCCTCTAAAATCCCATCTTCTACAGGAAAGCTTTTCCCCTTAATTATAATGTTAATCATTAGTGTTAATTATTTCCTGATGTCATCCTGATGGAACCAGCCTCTAACCTGTGGATGGCTGAAGCTAAACAGAGCAGGCTGTGGTCAAAGCAATGCAAAAATTATATGATTTTAACAGAGGATGGGATTATCTGGAGGGTGAGTACAAAGGATTGTTGTTATGTCAACTCAAGGCACAGACTGCTTGCTGAGCTTTAAGTCTGCAAAACAGGGTGTCCCCTAATATCTTGACATTTCTCCCTTTTGGTCAAAGGGAGAGGATTACCCTTCGGCCAGTAAAGAAAGGGCAGATATAAACCAAAAATGCCACAAGGATGTTTGGTTAGAATGAGCATCATTATCCCAGGAGCTCAATTCCTTGAGGGGACCTACGGGAAAGTATGTGTCCAGGTAAAAATTGCTAGCCATTGTGTGCTTGCAAGCAGAAAAGAGAAGGGGGCTAAGAATATTGAGGGAAAAAATGCCAACAGACTCTTGAATTAGGGCCTTGGTGATTGGGCACATAACAAAAGGAAAAAAAAAAGAAAAAACTAGGACAGTATACTCAGCCTTCATCCAGAATCATGCGGCAGCTATCTCATCTGGATATCAGTTGCTTCTGGGTCCAAAATAAATGAACCTTGAGGTCTCCAAAGGGTTCTGCCATCTATTCAGAAGCAAGGGCTTTCTTCAGATGATCCAGGAGTCCACACACACATCTGAAGAAAGCTCCTGATTGGCAGAAGTGAGAGTAGTCAGAAAGACTAGGAGGAGGGGGCCTCAGAAACGATTGATTGAGTAGGTAATGAGGAAACCAAATTATCATTCTTTGCAGATGATTTGATGGTATATCTAGAGAACCCTAGAGAATCAACTAAAAAAATTATTAGAAATAATCCACAACTTTAGCAAAATTGCAGGATACAAAATAAATCTACATAAATCATCAGTATTTTTGTACATCACTAACAAAATTCAACAGCAAGAGATACAAAGAGAAATTCCATTTAAAATAACTGTCAATAGTATAAAATATTTGGGAATCTATCTGCCAAGGAAAGTCAGGAACTATATGAGCAAAACTACAAAACACTTTCAATACAATTAAAGTCAGATCTAAACAATTGGAAAAATATCAAGTGTTCTTGGATAGATTGAGCAAATATAATAAAGATGACAATACTACCTAAACTAATCTATAGCACTAAATAGTGCTATACTAATTAAACTCCCAAGAAACTATTTTACTGACTTAGAAAAAATAACAAAATTCATCTGGAAGAACAAAAGGTCAAGAATTCAAGGGAATTAATGAAAAAACAAAAACAAACAAACAAAAATAAATAAATAAATAAAGGTGGTCTAGCTGTACCAGATCTAAAACTTTATTATAAAGCAGTGGTTATCCAGTTCTGTTTGTTCAGTGAGGAGGGCCATGTACACCCAGAGAGAGGGATGTGAAGTGTGGACCACAACGTGACATTTTCATGTTCTCTGTTGATGTTTGCTTGCATTGTATTTCCTTTATCGGATTATTCTTTCTTATAGATACGATTTCTCCTGAACAAAAAAATGATGTGTGGCAATAGCTACACATATATTCGATTTAAGTATTCTAACATAATTATCATATGGTGGATATCCTGCTATCTGGGGGAGGGGTGGGGAGTAGGGGGGGGGGGGGGTTGTGGCAGAGAGCTTTGTGGGGGTTGATGTTTGGGAATTGCCCATGCATATGTTTTGCAAATAAAAAGTATTAATAAAAAAGAAGAAAAGAATGAAAAAAATAAAAATAAAATAAAAACTCCTATCATTTGAAAAAAAATAAATAAATAAAGCAGTGATTATCAAAACCATTTGGTACTGGCTAAGAAACAGAGTAAGTGATCAGTGGAATAGGTTAGGTTCACAGGACAAAATAGTCAATGACTATAGTAGTCTAGTGTTTGACAAACCCAAAGACCCCAGCTTTTGGGATAAGAGCCCACTATTTGACAAAAACTTCTGGAAAAATTGGAAACTAGAATGGCAGAAACTAGGTATTGACCCGAACCTAACACTATATACCAAGATAAGATCAAAATGGGTTCATGATCTAGACTGAATGATATTATTTTTTTTATTAAAGCTTTTTATTTGTATAACATATGTATGGGTAGTTCCCCAACACTGATCTTTATCAAGCTTTCCATTACAAATTTTACCCCCAGTCCCCTCCCCTCCCCTAGATGGCAGGAAGTCCACTACATGTTAATAATGTTGAAATGCTTGAGAAGTTATGCAAGAAAAATCCTATCTACAAGAAAAAAAAGAATCAGAGAAAGGCAACACAATGCAAGCAAATGTCAATAGAGATCATGAAAATGTTACGTTTTGGTCCATATTTCATTTCCCTCTCTCTGGGTGTATATGGTTTTCTTCAGTGAACAATTGGAACTGGTTTGAGACAATTCTTTGTTGCAGAGAGCCATGTCCATCCGAATTGATCATCATGTGATACTCTTGTTGCTGTGTATGATGATCTCCTGGTTCTGCTTGTTTCACTCAGCATCAGTTCATGCAAGTCCCTCCAGGCCTCTCTGAAATCGTCCTGCTGGTCGTTTCTTACAGTGCAATAATATTCCATTACATTCATATACCATAATTTATTCAGCCACTCTCCAATTGATGGGCATCCCTTCAGTTTCCAGTTTCTAGCCACTACAAAAAGGGCTGCCACAAACATTCTTGCACAGGCGGGTCCCTTTCCCTCCTCTAAGATCTCTTTGGGATATAGGCCCAGTAGAAACACTGCTGGGTCAAAGGGTATGCACAGTTTGACAACTTTTTGAGCATAGCTCCAAATTGCTCTCCAGAATGATTGGATCCGTTCACAGTTCCACCAACAATGTATTAGTGTCCCAGTTTTCCCACATCCCTCCAATAGACTGAATGATATTATAAACTAATTAGAAGAACATAAGAGAGTTTACCTCTCAGATCTGTGGAGGAGTAAGGAATTTGCGACCAAAGAAGAACTAGAGATCATTATTGGTCACAAAATGGATATTTTTTATTATATTAAGTTAAAAGTTTTGTACAAACAAAACTAATGCAGACAAGATTAGAAGAGAATCAATAAACTGGGAAAACATTTTTACATTCAAAAGTTCTGATAAAGACCTCATTTCTAAAATATATAGAGGACTGACTCAAATTTATAAGAATTCAAGCCATTCTCAAATTGATAAATGATCAAAGGATATAAACAAACAATTTTTAGATGAAGAAATTGAAACTATTTGTAGTCATGTGAAAAGGTGCTCCAAATCACTATTAATCAGAAAAATGCAAATTAAGAAAACTCTGAAATACCACTACATATCTCTCAGATTGGTTAAGATGACAAGAAAAGATAAAGGTGAATGTTAGAGGGGATGTGGGAAAAGTGGGACACTGATAGATTGTTGGTAGAACTGTGAATAGATCCAACCATTCTGGAGAGCAATTTGGAACTATGCTCAAAAAGTTATCAAACTGTGCATACTCTTTGACTCAGCAGTGTTTCTATTGGGCTTATATCCCAAAGAGATC
This sequence comes from Myrmecobius fasciatus, assembly GCA_023553655.1. Lineage (NCBI taxonomy): Eukaryota > Metazoa > Chordata > Mammalia > Dasyuromorphia > Myrmecobiidae > Myrmecobius > Myrmecobius fasciatus. The sequence goes on from JAJPUD010005804.1 coordinate 67,217, forward strand.
TTAAAGAAAGGAAAGGGACCCACATGTGCAAAAATGTTTGTGGCAGCCCTTTTTGAAGTGGCTAGAAACTGGAAACTGAATGGATGCCTATCATTTGGAGAATGGCTGAATAAACTATGGTATATGAGTATCATGGAATATTATTGTTCTCGTAAGAAACCACCAACAGGATGATTTCAGAGAAGTCTGGAGAGACTAATGCTAAGTGAAATGAGCAGAACCAGGAGATCATATACATGGCGACAAGAAGACTATATGATGATCAATTCTGAGGTCCATGGCTCTCTGCAACAAAGAAATGTCTCAAAGCAGTTCCAATTATTCAGTGATGAAGAAAGCCATTCATACCCAGATAGAGGCCTGTTGGGATCTGAGTGTAGACCACAACATAGCATTTTCACCCTTTTTGTTGATATTTTTTTTTTCTTTCTAGATCCAATTTTGCTTGTGCAGCAAGATAACTGTAAACTGTATACATATATTAGATTTGTCATATATTTTAACATATTTAACATGTATTGGACTACCTGCCATCTAGGGGAGGGGATGGGAGGAAGGAGGGAAAATTTTGGAACAGAAAGGTTTTCAAGGGTCATTGTCAGAAAATTACCCATTCATATGTTTTGCAAATCAAAAGAAGAGAGAGAGAGAGAGAGAGAGAGA